>CAMOHE010010082.1:0-39702 GCA_946598075.1 Artocarpus hirsutus
TAAAAACTGCATTTAAAATAAAAAAATCATATTCAACAATTATCATTATGTCAGTTTAATTATCAGTGTGCCCCTTTGACTCAAATAATCATAACCCAAGATCATAATCCTTTTTGAAACATTTCAAAATCATTAAACATTGAAGACTAGAAGAAAAATATAATTTTTAAAATCCACAGTCGGCCTGCCGGTTTTCCTGGTTCGGCCTGCCGAACTGCACAGTTCGGCCTGCCGGAAGTCCAAGTCCGGTCGACCGAACATTTCCAGGTTCGGACTGCCGGTCGGATGAATCCGGCCTGCCGATCCTTTGAATCTGGCCTGCCGAACATGCAAAATCAAGGGACCCGAGACTTCGAGTCTCGACTTCCCCAAGCTCCAAATCTCAAATTAAAACCTGTTTTTCAATTCCCAGATCATGAAAATCATATAAAAAGCATAGAAAATCATAATAGGACAAATTTAAATCATTTTCCCCAAATTTAAACTCAATTTCACAATAAATTTAAAAATCTAAGAAAAATGTAAAAATTTGATTAAACTAATTTTTATTCAAATAAAACATAGATTCATAGTAAAATAAGTCCTATAAGCTCAGATTAAACATTATCTAAGTTCAATGAAGCTCGGATTGCAAAATGCATAAAAGTTCAAAACAAAAATCAAAATTTTGGAGAGAGAGAGCTAACCTCAAATCAATGTTTTTGAAGAGGATTTCTAGCTTGAATCTCCGTCTCTTAACTTCAAATCAATGAGTTTAAAGCTTGAGAATGAAATTTTGCAAAGAAAATGGAGAGAAGGAGAAACGGGAATTAGAGAAAGAGAAAGACGAGAGAGAGAGAGGCTGGGCGTGAAAATGAAAAGGAAAAGCAAGGGAAAAAGAAATAAGAAAAAGAAAAGAAAAGCCTTAAGGGCATTTTCGTAAATAAGAGAAAATATATGGGATAAAAATATTATTTTATATTTTTAAACCAAAAATCAAACTTTAAATATAACAAATACAATAAAATTTTCAAATAACTAAAATTAAAGGTAAAATTTTACACAGATACACTTAATAATTAAGCTTAACATAACTAACTTCACTTTAAAATTTAAGGGCGTTACGTTGGGGTTGCCGAATTTGGCTTCTTGGTGCCAAGTCTTTCTGCGACGAGAACTAGCCCGCTTCTGGCCGGAGCTTTTCCACCGTCCCTTCTGGGCTGTGGCCGTCCATGGCTGGCGAGTTTTGGGCAGCCAGAGTTTGGCGGGTGGTTGCTTCGGCGTTTAGGTGGGACTTTGGTGGGGGAGGCGTCTTGAGGGGAGCCCAGGCGAGGTTTTTGTGGCTATAGGAGCTTTGCTTCGCCGGAGCTGGGAGCAGATTTGGGGGGGCCGTCGAGGGGCTGGTGGCGCAGGGTTCTTGGTCGCCAAGGTGCCGTCCCCATTATCTGGTGCTGCGTAGACGATGGTCGTTCTTTGCTTTTGGTGGTTCCGATTAGATATGCGGAATCCAGCATTCTCGCTGTGGTTCTTTGTTATTGTTCCTGTATTTTTCAGTTTAGTTCTTGTAACAAGTTTGGTTGCTTGTCTATCCCTTGGTTCGTTTTTGTTCTCCATTTGCAGAAATTTTTTCGTTGTACTGGATGTGACCTCTGTGATTTAGGTCAGTTATTCCTAGTGGTACTTGATGTGATCTTTATGATTTAGGTCAGTTAGTCCTAATCGATCCAAACTCTCCATCTCCATCGATTACAGTCGAATTGTTTAAAGAGCTTTGTGTGGGCTCAGATTGTTAATGCGTTATATACTTTGATTTCTTTTGTACTTTTTATTAGAATTTACTGATATAGCCGATTTATGATTGGAGTATGCCTCCTTGTATTGCAAGGTCAATGATAGTATTACTGTCTGTATTATTTTATTTCGGAATGAAATAGTGACACCTTATTCCTCCAAAAAAAAAAAAAAAAAGAGAATTGCTACCGCTACTCCATCTTCATGGAACATTGAGAAATGATTTTTCTTTTTCACTTTTGAGAAATGATTTTTCAGCAATTGTTGCTATCATTTATGGTCATCGTGAGACATGAAGCTTGATTAATTACAAGAATAATGCCCGTCAAAAGCACGTGATAAATCACAAGTATATATTTGTTGAAGCAATATCTTAACTTTATATTTGTTGAAGCAATATCTTAACCAGAGGATTTTGACGTACCTAGAAAGAATACATCTCTTCCCCTCTTGAAAAGAGAACCTGAGCCAGAAGATTGCATTTTGCAGGTATATCGATATTGACAAAAAAAAGAAGGCTATGACTCGCACCGTATTATAATTAGAGGCAGTGCAAAGACTCATCAATACTATTAACAAAATATATAAATATATATTTTGTTTTTCCGAGAGTAAGAAGATGGCATATGAATATTGATATGTTTCTTTTGATTGGTCAAAGAGATAAAAATATTATTTCAATGTGACACTCATTTCGAGTTGTATGAGAAATGAATTCTTTTTCTTCATATGCAAGTAGAATTGCTGGTGGCAACTCAGGATTGCACAAAATCTTTAATGTCAATAACAAACAAATGAAAATACTGTGATTGGGACTCTTTCTTAGTGATGCCGGATTGGACCACGTGATGCGGAGAACCTTTCATGGCAAGGTCCTCACTCCATGTGAAATGATAAGAGGGCAAGGGGAAAAAAAGGGAAAAGAAATATGGCAAAATTAGTTGACAAATATCCATGTGACTTATTGGTCGACAGTCTGTACTTAATTCAGGCAACTCCGGTGAGACCTTCGAATGCGACGTGTGTCAATTTTGATTCTGTTAAGAGGGAACACAATGATCAATTATCCAAATCAACTAGAATTTGTGGAATGGATGGTTAGAAGAGAGAAATCGACCTTTTTAAGGTTTAGAGTACCAGTTTTAAAATACACCACGTATGAACACCTCCTATTGCCGGCCACAACGACAATCGAGCCAGACAATCCGGGGCATCATAATTAGGTGGTGACTAGTTAGTAAAGCTAGAAAATAATGCAATGATAAAGTAGGCACAACATGCCCTTTTAGGTACATCGAAAGTGATTCAAGATTACACCAAATGAATTCTTCCATGGTTCAACTAAATTTTACAGTTCCTTGGAAACAATGGAGTAATGGAATCCATTAGCGACATATTAATCCCGAAACATATACAAGTTTTCTCCATAACAGTCGACAGAACACAACATAGTGCCCTGCAACTGCGGTATTAGGTCAGTGCCAAAGGTATCCTACCTCAGAAATGTATGTCTAGTTTTACGTGGTTTAACAAGGAATCCAGTGAAGAAGATATCTTCTCAAGTGGACATGATGGTGAAAATATGCCCGGGGAAGCGGCATGATATGCGGTGATTGAAGTAGCATCAAAAGCAGCATGCTGCCGCACATATTAGTTACTCCAAAGTTTGGCATGTCAACTGCGACTTTGGTCAAAGAGAGATCTTCTACACAGTGAAATAGAGCAGGAGTTTGTAATCTATTTCAGTACTTTGTAACCTATTCAGCTCTTCCTTTTCTGTTCATCAAGTCATGGTAATACAAAAGAACACACATAGGCTGACCCAGAATGCAGAAAATGAACCAGAATATCATATTCCCGACCTAGAGACAAAAAGTAAAAAAACTCATCAAGGCGATTGGATAAATAAATAAGCAGTATTCAGAAATGGAATGAACTCGTTTAATACTAGATAGACAAACTAGAGGAGTGGACACTCTCGTATTCTCTAGCAAAAACTAGACACGAATCAGGACAGCACCATCACACAGTTAGTGTATGGGGTAAAAGGTCGTCTTACCAAATACCTCATAGATTATTGCATGGAAGCAATTTCAGTGACAAAGGTTTTGAGTAGTCAAACGACATGAATTTATTTTCACCCAATATTCAAATGTGTTATTAACATTCTCAATCAGAAAGCAGGGATTGACATGTAACCGTGACAAAAAAATAACATACCATTGAGCTTTTGAACTTCTTTTGCAGGTAATTTGTGATCAAGACCAATGGAACCTGAGTAAACAAATATAAATCATTAGATCTTATGCCTCTCAAGTGTGGGGGAAAGGTAGTTTGTAGAAGAGCACAGCCCTGCATGACAACACTTAAAAAGTGATTAAAACAAACCGGTAGAAGTAGGAAGATTATTTACCTGGAACATGATTCCAATAAAGGCCCACAACTTGAATATGTGGCAAGGAACAGCAATACAGAGCTAAAGACAGATGAAAATGGTATAGCATGCCAGCATTGGTAAATCGACGTTGTTGAAGAACAAAGGATATACAAATAAGTAATCAAAAAAACAAACAAGAAATAATTATTTGTTGCAATTTCAATTTTTTTCCAGCTTAAAGAGTATCTTACAGTTTCTGTCCTATTCTATCACTCACTCCCCTTTCCCAAAAGCACACAACAGAAAGACAAAAATCTTCAGCAGTCTCCAATGGTTTGTAGATAGTTTACAAGATTGCATGCGCATGTGTGCACACACAAAGATTGTCACAAAGATCGTCTAAAAGTGCATAATTCACTACCCAAGCAAACAATTTATATGCTTTCGTTGAATAAATGCAGATACACAAAAGCCATGCAGTCAGCAACCGGAAGTGAAGAATTACTGGATGAAGGATTCTTGTTTGGCAACAAAAGAAATGCAAAAGGAAAGTCGTATACCTCATGAAAGACAGCAGAAACTAGGAACGAAATTACAATGGCAGCACCCTGCATCAAACAAAAGAGTTAAAATTTACTTGGTGCTCTATAACAACTTTCACTGGAAATTTCAATGCTTCAATCTGTGCTCATAAAAATATAAAATCATAGTATCAAATTTGAAGAAAAAAGGGTGAGATACTAAGTTAAACACACAGCAGGTCATACATCAACATCTGAGACATGATATCTAGACTGACAAATGACCTTTACAACCAAACAAAAAAAAATAATAATAATAATATAAATATATAAGTAAACAATAGAAGGTTCTCATGATTAGCAAACATCTAAAATAAAAAGCAACAAAGAAAAAGTTGTTTGTCGATACAAAGTTTGGTTCATCTAGCACCATTTAGATATGTGGCAAATGAAAATATAAATTACCCTTGGAATTCCGTTTCGTAAGCAGGGGAAATATATGTGGCGAACCATCCATTTATGAACAGGCTGCAACAAAACATACCCAGTAAGTATAAGAATCCACAAAAGACATAACCAAAAGACCAGCTTTTCACCAGGATAACAAACGCATTATACAAATATGCTACATTCTTATTCATAGCTTCCATATCAACCACAATTCTACGACATTACAACATTTTTGTCTCCAATAGCAAGCACATGGGCATTTGCATAATCCAGCAATGACATGCTCGAGATGAAATAATAATAATATAGCATAAAGTCAAATTCAGAGTCTATCATGGTCACAGTCCAAACGGTAAAAAGTATCTGAAGTAGTAATAATTATGATGAAATTTTTTAACAAGAAAAAGTCCATATAATAATTGAACCTGATCAAGATAACATACCATGTTCCAAAGTCTCCAATACTAATGTCAGCAACCAAGGGAGACATGCAATGAACACAAAACAGTTAACAGTTCTCTCCAGAGTAGGTTATTGGAAAAACGTAACAAATAAACAATAAAAAAAGAATCCACAGGCATAGAATCTACCTCCTCCACTGTTTTTGCATTCCACCAGTCCTTATAGAACTCTCGATCACCAAAGCGGAGAAGCTCAGCAAGTATGTTCAGCCTTCATTCGCAAAATTACATGTAAGTTAAGAATTTAAAGAAAGAACTGGGTTAGAAAATCACTAGCTTACATACACACACACCCCCACAGAAGTGGAACATGGGAAATGAAGAAAGGGCCTGTTTAAGCAAGAAGTGTAGACATACCACAGGTGAAAGAAACAGTAGAACATGCAGAGCCACACATATAGGTTTGGAACTGAAAGCTTCAAAACCCTCTCTATGGCATACAAGAAGTTTCCCTTCAAAGGATGTTCTGAGTTCTTGACAATCGGATTAATGTACTGGCGAAACACACAAATGGTAGAATATCAATGCCGTAATTGTAAGGAGGGAAAAACAATATTGATAACTCCTAACTTACCTGTTCTATGATAAATCCCATCACTCCTGTAAAAATTATCAACTTGATAAGTTGACGGAACACCCAACCCTTTCGAACATACGCAGAACGAGGATAGCTTGGCTGTAAAGACGATACATATTATTAAAACAAATAAGAGAAAAAATAAAAGAGCTAATTAAGTGTTCGTGTATAGGACAGGTTGACTGCAAATGTAATTTGCTTGTCTTATCATGCACGCGTGTAGTAGAATAGATGGCAAGTTTGCATACAAGGATTTCTCTCATGTAAAAGAGATTAAAAGTCAAAACCTGGAAACAAAGTGTTGGAGCGACCATGAAATAGGCCAAACTTTTGAGGCTAACGTTGTAATGGTACTCCACATTCATGGAACTGGGTGGCTCACCTCCCTGCATGAAAGATAATTTCCACTTCATCAATCTTTTATTTGTTGAAAATATTAAAAAACAAATCCTCATTGTCGATACACAATTTATGGATTTTACCTTATCAGTTGCTTTGGCAACAGCTCTCAAATCATAGTTCGAATGTGCATAAGAAACCAGTTTTAACCACACAATACAAGCAAAAAGCATCAATGTAACACCAGATAGAACGGCAGAATCACACCTGTATATGAAGTCGTCAATCCAAATTATCCAATAAATTATCTTCGCCAGTATATCTATGTTAGCAAATTACCGTGTAAAACATGCAATTAATCAAATGCTTTACCTAAATATTCAATCATATACTTCAGGAATGCTTTTAAATAGACTGAAAGAAGAACTAATACAAGATTATGGAAAGTGAAATCCCATTAAAACATACAAGCATGAACTGACCTAAGAATCACAAATACCGGATACAGAATTGCTGTTGTGGTAATAATCACATGAAGAGAAACAGCAACCTGCAATATAAGAATGTAAAATTAATTTTAGCACATCATAGCAAGTAAAACAAAGGACAGTAGGCCTGCTCTAAAATTCAATATGCATGGTCCCTTTTTTCCCTTTTCCTTGACAACAGAATTTTATTTCTAAAGTGCAGGTGGCAACAAGAACTCTTTGGCTACAGAAACAAAAATTTAGTCGAAGTAGTGTAGTGGATAGATTTAAATCACATACAAGTTCAGATATGTATTTCTTCTGTACAAGCTTCTCAATTGTAAAAGCTGCAAGCGGGAATACCAGGAGAGTAAGACTGCAATTGACAGCACAATGGAGAAGATATGTTCTGTCAGATGTTACTGAACTAAACAAGATCCAAACACGATAATAGATAACCATATCATTTTCCATCAAATGACCAACGAAAAATGCAAGGAAACATTACCAACACATAAGAAGGGGCCAATCTCGCAATGCTGTTGAGCTAAACCAAAAACCAGACTTGATTAACCAACCATACTGCAACAACAACCAGAATACAAGCCATCTAACTTTAGTTAGGCCGAAATCTACAATTCACCAAAGAAATCAACTCCAAAACCAACGAATTTAATAAAAACATGCACATAAGTTAACATCCACACCCATACACATTACTGGCACGCATGATTACATAATTTCAGTCACCATCCAACAATAAAAATGAAAATTGGAAACAAACCTTCATCAAATTCTCAATAATGAGTCTGCTGTTTACAGCAACAAGCACTACTATACAGAGGTTGAACAGACCTGCATGGCTCTGCCAGAAAATGTACAAGTTAGCAATGAGCAATCCAAATACAACTAAGTGCAAACAAATAATTTTTACTGCTTAAGAACTCCATTTCCAAACAAATAATCTTTAGTGTTTGCTACGTTTATTTGTCTACAACAAAATTCATGTAATTGCTCGTTTGTACTTCAGCTAATGAAAAAAGTTTTAGCCAGAGCATCCATTATTACTAAGGTAAGCAGAAGAACAGCTGCAACCACTGCATCTAAGTTTCCAAAATACATTGAAGTCACCAAAATAGCAATTTATTTATTCCATATCCTTCGAAACTTCAATGAATCAATAAAATTAACCTAGGAGTCTAACTATGCGTAGGCAGAAAACCAAGTCTTCACGAAATTCACATCTAAAAAGTCAAAACTTCGAGAAGAAGTCCCTACACTTTTCGTATACAATTTTGACGCAAACGTGTGCTTGAAGAAGAATTCAAACGCAAAACGCGTCGAAATTCGGTGAAGCTACCTGTGTGAAGATTGCGTCGGAGCTCAGAGGACTCTCTCTTACTGTCCGATGAGCAGGAGCCGACGGCCGATACGCGAGTTTTAGCGCCGCAAAATCAATTCTTCGATCATCATCGTTTCCGATCTTCGCGAGGCTCTCCTTCTTCTCGTTCTCCGCATTGGCCGACTCGAACGGACCGTCACCGGCCCCAATCAGATTCCTATCCTCGCCGAGCAAATCCTTCAGCGAGTTATCGGCATCAGGGGAGTTCGTCCTCAGAGCCGAATCCGACACGGCTCCGGCGCCGCTCGGCCTCCTCCGAATCGTGCCGTAGAGATCCGATTCAGGAAGCGATGTCGCCATGGTTCCTGCGCTCCCCGTAGGTTCTGAAATCACCATTTCAGAGGAAGCACCAATCAATAGATACAGAGATATGTATACAGAGAGAAACAGCGTCCCGCCGAGCGAGTTCTAGGGAGAGAGGGGGTAAATGCAGTGCAGTTCAAAGCAAAGAGTTTCACGCATAGGAGAGAGAAGCAGAGGAGAAGTTTCTCGAAAAGGCGGTGATTGTGTATTGGAAATTAGAACACTTAGGCGGTTAAACACGGATAGATATAGAGAGAAGGGAAGGGAAGGGAAGGTGCTGTAAAAGCAGGGAAGGACGGGGAGGGATGCCGTTATTGTTAGGACCTGAAGAGACAAATTTATACTTCTCAAAGAATATACAAAAATAAAAATAAAAAGGACTCATTTAAAAAAAAAGTAATATGGCACAATATTATTCAAAATATGAAAAATAAAAATAAAAAAGAAATAGGGATGGATTTTATTCTTATCAAACATGTAATGTTATGTGAATTGAAATATGATCGCGGCAACTTATTTAAAAATAATAATATATCATAATATTATTCAAAACATAAAAAAGAAGAAAAAAAAGAAAAAAGAGAGTTTTACAAATATATTATCTTTTTAAACTATGTATTATAATATGCTATAGGAAAAAATTATTTAAAAATATGCTATAAATCACTTTTTTTATAGTTTTACTCTTGCATTGACTCTTGTTAGTGATATATACTGTAAAAGTTTTTTTTACAAGTAACAAAAATTAATCTCTTATTCAATAAGATGGTATTGTTCATAAATATCCAAAAAAAAATAAAAAATACATATAAGCTACGTTTACCCTTCCTAACGGTGCATGTTTGAATATTATTGGATTGGTCAAAATAATATTTTCTTTTCTTTTTATACATCGGACGGGTGAGAGATAGAGTCAACAGTTGGCATTTTTTCCCTTCCCACAAAAAAATTACCTTTTATTATTGTTATTTTCGAAAGGCCTTTTATTATTATTTTTATCATTATTGTTAATATTATTTTTTACTATTTTTCTACTCTTTTTTTTTTTCTAACGAGGAAGGACGAACGCGGCGAGTTACTCTTTTTGTTGTTGTTGTTGTTTGCAGCGAGGGTGATGCCTTGTTCTAGCGAGGAAGGACGAATGCAGCGAGTTATAGCCACCCACGCCAAAGCCTTCAGAGTTTTTAGCAAAAAAGCCAAATCTGTTACACAGAGTGCAATGATTTTTTCTTTTTTTAGAAATTCGTAAAACATTATTTATCATATAGTTTAATTTCAATTATTTGACATCATTAGTGCCTGAAGCATTTTATCATTTTGGTATCTTAACTTAAAAAGACATTCATAAAAAATAGCAAATAAAAAACTAAGTTGCGGGAGAAGAAATCAGAAACAAAAAAATAAAATAAAATTCCTCTTCTTTTTAGCCAGAGGAAAGTCACTTCCCCTTTTTTCTCTTTTTGATGGAACGATTACTTGAAGATTATGAACATTTTTATACATTCTGACGTGTTAAAGCATTTAAGATAAGAGGAATAATGGAATATATATGTTACTACCCTAAGTACTGATCAGAAATAAGCTATCATTAACATAATTATGACGAATTTTAATTATATTTCGTTCAAGTTTAAAATTCGTTAAACGGTTATAATTGATTAAAAGTAATATCATATAAAGAATATTTTTTTTATATACTACTATAAAATTCTCTTATTTATTATTCTATTCTCTCTTTATTTTTAAAAATTTATACTAATATTCTTATTAATAGTTGAAGGTTGTTTTTCCTTTAGATAATATAAATTAAGTCAAACAAGCACTTATTAGGAGGGTGTTTGACAATTGTGATTCGAAACACAAGTTATGGTTTAAACTATTTTTTGCTTTAAATTCTATAAAAAAGAGTTTAAACTTTGAAGTAAAAATTGTGGAACTCTCAAAGAAACTTCTTCCTTTTTTTTCCGATTATTTTGTTCCTTTTTTTTCTTTTTTTTTATGATTTGGGGAGTTATTTGTCTGTTACACTTTTAACAAGTCTTGGCCAACAATCCATAGCCAATAGATGTTGACTGTATAAATATAGTTGTTAATGGAAAAGAGCCGCATGCCCGTGTAATTAAAGGACTTGGACTGTAATCATATTTTATTAGGACGATTGAGGATTACGTCATTAAAATAGACATTCCACTTTTCTTTATTTTTTTTAATCTTGAATTATATTATCAATTTAACTTTAGTCCATAATTTTTAAAATATATCAACCTCCATCCATAATCTATCCGTTGGTTTCAGTCTTAAAATCTTTTGATCGGTTTTCAGATAAAAGCAAAATAAAATATACACGTGATGATTTTTTTTTTGAAAGGGCACACACGATGATATGTTGATATATGTCTGTGATTCTGTCACAAAAAATATAAAATAACACCTTGATAACTAAATATCATCTCTATTTTGTGTAGTTTTTAACAACCAACTAATAGAAGACTAATATAAAATAAACTTAAAGGTTGTTTTAATCAAAATTTTTAATTGTTATAGTGTAAAGTTTTTATATACTATTATAATTAAAAAAATAGACAATAATGTAAAGCTTTCAAGTGCTATAATTTTCAAGTTTAAAAATTTCAGTAGTAACTACACTTTCTTTTAATAGATCAAAGATTGAATTTGAGATATTTCAAAAATCAAAGACTAATTTGATATTAAGAGCATAATTTATAACCATTTGTGAGACTAACAATTTTCATTTTCTTTTCTGTCGGGATGAGATAGATGTTATATCGAACATCATGCCTAAATTAAGGACTTTTAAATATAAATGGATTATTTCATAGATACCCGCACCTAAAGACCTTATTTCACTTTACTTTTTAATTTTTTAAAACAGATTAAAACACCTTCTAAACCATAAAAAACCGGTCAAAATATCTCTTTTGTCTGATTTTATCTATAAACTTAATAAAATTGCTGGCAGTGGCATATTATTAAAATTTGAAAATTACATAAAGTTCTAATTAAATATATAAAATAATTAATAATTAAAAATAATGAAAAAAAATTAATTTCCTTTCTTCTTTCACCCTCTCTCGATCTCTCACTCCCTCCCTGTAAATTACACTAGCAAATCTATACTATTCTCAAATGAACTAAACCCAAAATGATCAGGATACCCAATCAGAATGACGATGGAGAATAAGGGAAACCGACAATCATCCAACTACAGAAAAACAAGTACATCATATAATTCATAAAAAAAAAAAAACCCATCCCAAAGCAACCATAGGATTTACAGAGCAACATTTCGATAGGAAAAAAAAAATCACGTTCCCGGCGACCCCAGGCACGCCCTATCCGCGCCGCTGTACTCCCCTGCGGTCCCCTTTCCTCGCCTCACCTCGCGACAGCAAACCCACCAGTGACCTCCCTTCCCTTGTCGCCCCTATAGCAGCCCCTCCCCTTCGTCGCCCCTTCCCGCGTCGCCCTTCCATCTGTGGCCCAGCACCCCGTCGCCCACACAAGATTAAGGGAGAGATAAAGAGAGCAGAAATCGAGAGAGAGCAAAGATCGAGACCAACGCACCCGCGTGCCGGCCCCCGTTCAGCCCCTGCCTGTGACGCCCCACGCTCGTCGCCATCTCTCCGTTGCCCCTGCCCGTGTCACCTGTACTTGAGAGAGAACAAAGATCGAGAGAGAAAGTAGAGATCGATAAGAGAGACAGATTGAGAGAATGAGTGAAAGAAGAGGGATGGAGAAAAAAAGAACTAAAAAATTAAAATAAAACGTTTATTATTATTATTATTATTAATTATTTTTACATAGTTAATTAGAAAATATAATATTTTTTATTTTTCATAATATGCCTTATATGTGTTATAGACGGAATTGAAGGAAGAGGTATTTTGATCAATTTCTTATAATTCAAAGAATGTTTTTACCTGTTTTAAAAAAAATCAGATGTCAAAATAAAATGGCATACAAGTCTGAAAAGAATCGTGCCCTTGATCTTATCCACCGCGGATCCCGTTGAGCTTGGCTCCCACCAACTCCACTCAAAAGTTGTATTACCTTCTTTCGCTTCGAAAAGTTGAATTATTTTATGAAAAAATTATAATATATATCTAAATTATTATTATAAAATTAAAATTTAATATAATATTTAAAATATTTTAAAAAATTTTTTAATGACATAGTAATTATTTTATTGATATTACATGTTGTATTATATAATTACATATAAATAATTTTAATAATATCATTATGAGACATTTGTATAATTTTTACAAATTAAAGTCATATTTTAATTCAATAAACGTAATTAGACCAATTGTCTCATTAACTCTCAATTTATTAGAATGAAGGTCCACGGACTCTTTTTCCTTCTTTTTTTTTTTCTGATAACAAAAATCAAATAACTATAGCTTACTTTTCCTAACGTGACACTTTTTTAAATTGGATTCTCTCCATAAAGCATTTTTTTTGTGCGCAATGTATTTGTTCCCTCAAGCTTGGCAACATGCCAAGTGCTTGCACACTCTATTTTGTATCACTCTTGGTCTAACTTTGTATTCATTTATCACGTGATAACATGCCTAAAATGCTCAAAATTTTATTCACATGTAGTTATAGATTTTAGCCTGTAGAGCTTTAGCCTAACAATAACTCTACTTCACTTCCCTGTTTGTAAGTGAAGTTGAGTGATAAAATCCATATCTTTATTTAAATTTTGAAATCTAAAATTCGAATTCATCATTGTAGCCTTTTTTTTTTGTTTTTTAAATAACTCTATGTTGATGTTGTATCGATAATTAATTACAAACAGATTAAAACATGATTCAATATTTATTACTTATGAATTTGGGCTTTCAAATCACCATTGTTAGGATTTACAGAACTTCACAAATAGAACAAGTGTAATTACAAAACCGCATTTAAATTAAAATGATACATGAAACAAATAATGCAATAAAAATAAATGATATCATACGTATAATTTATAGTAGTTCACTCTACAATAGGAGCTACGACCACTGTTCTTCACCATAATTAGTAAGTTGATATATTTACAGAGTATGAGAGTTTTAATATAGAATAAAATACTTGAGATTTTTGTTGAGTTTCGGTAAGGTTTTTCTCAGGATCCCCTAAATAAGGGCCTCATTCTCTATTTATAGAGAGCAACTATGAGAACATGGATGCGGTAATGCTTACAATACTGGACACGTGCCAGTCTTTGATGGGGTGTAAACATCGGGCCATAACCCCATATTCCTTGTCGTGGATTAATGGACATCCCCTTGTGACTGCCAAACTTAAACCTATTATGTCGATCCCAACAAACCGACACTTAGTAGATCTACAATAGTCAACAATGTTCAAATCCATTTCAAGCAAGCTAAGTCGATATCCCAATCGATCCGAGAATGTCAATCTGATTAATGTCATCTTATGAACGAATTACTAGCTGGCAATCTTCTCACCAACAATTCAGCACGAGTTGACCACACCTTTTGTGCTCGACTCGCTTTGATCGTAGCTCTGGCCTCCTAGACTGGGCTTTAACTTAACGATTTAGACCTAACCAAATCATACTTTAACACTCTACTTCTACCTTTTACATTTAAATTTTGAGTTGAAATTTCCTTACCATCAACACGTATGTACGTACATATATATAACTCTCATATAGAGGAAATAAATATTCAAAAAATTTTCATCCTAAGATTTTTGACTTTTTGTAATTTTTTATTATTTTATTATCATAAAATAATTTAAAAAGGTAGAATTATGAGGGAAAAAAATCCATCCATTGTTTTATTTTCTTATTCTCTTGGTTGTTTCTCAATACTATTTCAATTATTTATTTAGTTGTTAAATGTTCTTAATATATATCTAGTATTACTTGTAAGAAAATAGTACAAGATTAAAAGAAATGAGTTAAAATGAGTTAAGGGGGGCATTTTTTCTTTATTATAGGGACTACCATGAGAAACCATACGAATTCCTCATAAATCCCTTAAATCAAAATTCAAAGATACAAAATATAATATGTAGGGGGTAAAACCAAATTACAGGTCACACTCAAATTTACCTAAAGAAAACACTTTTTTGAAATCATTTTTTTTCACCGTTGGCAGAGGTGATAGAGGAGGTCATGATTCACCTCACAACCTACAGTTGGACATGATTTGTGACTTCGCCTCACAATGTACCCTCGTGTTAGGGTCGCAACCATGGTGGGTCTCGTCTGGCCCTTGAGAAATGGTTACAACTTCGCGAGTCATGTTAGGTTGCGATGGACCCTTGGGAAAAGGTTGTGATTTTGTCATGACCCTACACCTCAGACCTAATTTGGACAATCTTGACCCTTGGACCCACGGGCTGTTGCAACCTTGCCGCTCACCATAATCACGATGGAATAGTGACATCGATTGCATTTCGAAGGTAGGGGTGGCAAAATTGTGTCATGTGTCGTGTTTGTATTAGCACGATTACAACACGATACGATTAGGCTGTACTCGAACGCGACACAAATAATAAACGTGCTAGAAATGCAAACACGAACATGACCTGCCTATGGCACTTGTAACACGGCACGACACGATTAATACGATTACTAAGCGGGCCGTGATGGGTTGACACGATAACAATACGTATATGGCACGTTTATGACCCAGTTAACTGAAAATTAAAAAAAAAAGTAAAACAAAGCCAATAAAGAAAATTAACAAAAACACAATATCTAATTAATACTAACATACTATAAATATTTAAGTTTAAATGTGTTATAAACGGGCAGGTCGTGTCGTATCGTGTCGACACATTTATGGCCTGTTTAATCAAACATGTTAAAGCGTATCAGACGTGTTAGTACGAATCAACCCGTTTATTTTCGTATTATTCGTACTAACCCATTTATGACCCAATTAATAAATGTGCAGTCTAAACTTGTTTATCTCATGTCGTTTTCATATCATGTTATTGTGCCGTGTCCAAAATTGTCGGCCCTATCTGAGGGTGCATATCCAAGGTCAATGACCCCTTCCTGACGGTGTTGATGGCAGAGATTATAAGAATCCGCCCCGAGTGTTTTTATATTTTTTATTTTTATCTTGATTTTTTTTTTTTGTGTAAATATTGTCCATATTGGCTTATCAAATTCATGGTGAGCCTATTTATTTTCTATTGTTAAAAATAGGCAAAAAAAAAAAACTACCTCATTAATAAGGAAAAGAAGAGTTTCTCATTATAGTTTTTCTCCTGTTATTATAATTTTCTTTCATCAGGCTGTTTTGCGGTATGAATTTGTAACATCGATGCCGTAAATACTAAATTCAATAACCTGTATATATGAATTTATTTTGGACCAATAATACCTACGGCTGAGATATGAACGCTCAAATTTCCTTAATTGCAAAGAAATATGTAGATCATGGCGGCCGTAAATTGTAGATGTAATAGTAGCTTAAATTCTGATTCAACCGCGTGTTAGGCTCTGTTGTTTTGAACTTTTGACCACGTTTCATTGCAGGCTTTGAGATTCGACGGTTCCTTAACAAAAACAAAAAAGCATTAATAGTAGGTCCCACAAGATATGAACCTAACTGAACATTACTGATGACATGACGTATTTATTGCAACGACTCTTAACTTTGAAAAAGCACCAACTTGGTAACGTAAAAATGGGATCATAGCTTCACAGTTTGAACTTATCTTTGTTCTGAAATGTATGGTTGTCAAAAAAAAAAAAAAAAAAACTTAAAGGTAACTACCTGCCGCACCCGTTACAACCGAAAGACCGGCACACCGATATGATCAATTGTTAGTTAATACTTGCCTGCACCAATAGACTATTTGGATTCATTAAAAGAGACATGATTGGTAGCTTTGATTGGAATAGGAGAAAGCGTTCGCTTTAAAACCGCGCTTTAAAACTGCCTCCACCTGTAGGTCTCATACTATGAGACCTTTTTATTAGTGAATGGTACTTAATGTTATCAGTGTCTTGTATCAATATTTTTAAAAAATAATTTAAAATGTTAAAAGCAAAAGGAATTGTTTTCGAATTTTAAATTGTTTTTAATTTAAAATGTTTAATCAATAATTCGAAATGATTTTTTTTACCTGCCAAATGTGGAAATGAAATTTTTAATTTGAAGGAGGTAAACCAAGAAACCAAAGCTGCCCAGAAAACAATTTCTTGTCGTTTTGCTCGTTTCGATTTGCAGAGCTCCCACAAACGGTCTTTTTGATCATAAGCTTTACAAAGAGTCTTGCTTTTTGGCTAATGGTGAATCTACTCTAAATATGCGTTTGAGACTAAGAGCTTAAAGCACTTACATATGGACTTTCTCTTTTGTGCATTAACATGTTGTGATTGAACTACTAGAATCTCGTGGAACTATCTGACTAACCGATACATGAATAATATAATATATCCGCAAACGCTTTAAATAATTATTTTCTGGTGATTCTATTTGTAGATTAATAAAGGGACAAGTCTAAAATCCAACACTTAAACCAATCCGACGCTTATGATATTTTTGTTTATTGTTGCAACATTGTTAATACCTTCACGTAACACTCTTATTTTTTGAAGTGGAATACTTAATGATACAAGTGTTAAATCACGTTCAAATTGTATCACACGAAAGTAAATTGAGCATTACAAACGTGCGAACGATGTTACAATTGGGAACCAAAAATGTCACAATTACCCAACTATTTTAGGTGCTTGATTGGAGACATTTCCTCGATTAAGGGACGGTACGTCTAGAAATTTAAGAGTTCATCTCTGATTAGGATCTTCTGATATTTACATATAACCAGACTATTAGATTTAGAGGTTGAGTTTGACGACTTCAGTTGCTGAAATTGATTCATCGTGGTAGATAAAAATCGCCTTTTCTTGATCATTTTGATTAAATGCTAGAAACAAGTTTATTGAATTTTTGGATGGGGACTTGTTATTCATGAGTCCGAGTTATAAACTGCCGTTTATCAGTTTTATTATGTTGCATGCTTAGTGCTAAACTCCTACGTGCTTAAAAGATCAGCTGTTGTCCCCCTAAAAATACTTAGCGAGTTAGCAAAATAGAGACAACGGAACTCCAAAAACTCCGAATTTTATGATAAGAGCATCCAAGCATTAGAATGGCTCATCGAATGAGTATACGAGTTCAGTTCAAGAAATCCCCGCTACATCCAACCTCATAAAATATAAGCCGCCTCATTTAAAACACATGTTTGGGATCAATTGTTAGGGCCCTCGGCAAAATCTACCCATAAAAGTTAATGCATTTCAGATCAAACAACAAACAGGGCATAAAAAAAAGCAAATACGATATAAATTTTAATTGGCAGAAAATTTGTGACGACTGCCATAGAGACGCTCAAAATCTGGCAATGCGGTAACATTGCAAGTACTTCATGAACAGTCAAACAACTTAGAGCGAAGAAAATAGTCTACCAAACAAGACAAGAGGATGAAAGAGGAAACTAAAAAGAGAGAGAGAGAGAGAGAGAGAAGAACGAAAGATGAAAGCCTGTCAGATAATTAACAAAATACCAAATTTCTCTACCACCAATGAGTGAAGCAATCTCTCCTCACAGAAGATCAGCAACGTTTGATGGCAGCTCCTCGATCACAACATTGTAGAACTTCTGGATATCAGCGATCATCCTGTCATCATCCACCGTTATGAAGTTGATGGCAACACCTTTCCTACCAAACCGTCCACTGCGTCCAATACGGTGGAGATAGTTCTCCGGTTGTGTTGGAAGGTCATAGTTTATGACAAGGGAGACTTGTTGGACGTCGATACCACGTGCCAAAAGATCGGTGGTGATCAAAACACGTGAAGACCCGGATCGGAACTCGCGCATAATGATGTCTCTGGTGTTCTGGTCCATGTCTCCATGGGTGGCAGAGACCGTATGGTCTCGGCTCCGCATCTTGTCAGTCAGCCAGTCAACCTTGCGCCGGGTGTTGACAAAGATGACGCTCTGCGTAATAGCTAAGGTCTCGTAAAGATCACAGAGGGTCTCGAATTTCCATTCTTCCTTGTCAACATTGACATAGAATTGCTTTATACCCTCGAGAGTAAGTTCATCACGCTTAACAAGAATCCTCACAGGTCTGTTCATGAATTTTCTGGTGATCTCAAGAGCCTCAGGTGGCATAGTGGCAGAAAAGACCCCAACCTGAATCTTTCCTGGCAGCAGCTGGAAAATATCATAGATCTGACAGCGAAAAAAAAAAGAGAAGAATTATACGCATATTCAACTTTAGTTTTTAATCGAAGAACTTATCGACCATTAGTATTTTTGAAATGAAAAGACAAAAAGAGTACGCACAATAGCTTGATGATAAATAGCAAAAGATCATGGATCAAAAAACCATCGTTATGACTAGTCGGGCATTCTTCCTTCATCATTCAATCCCCCAAGATTTCGCTCATAAATTTAAAAGTTAAGACTGATTGTTTGACTAAGCGTTAAACAAACCTAGAGTTCTAAAACCCCTACGTAGATTGAAAACTGCTCACAGTTACAGGTAAAAAGGTTTTCTAATTCTCTCTACCCTTTAAAACTTATAAGGAACACATGTTATAATCATAATTAGTCCGTCTTTTAACAACCGCATCAGCATAAAGTTTCCACGATATGCATATATTGGTTACATATAACCTAATGAAAACAAAATATAAATAAATTTTGGGTTAAAAATCAACCTGATCTTTAAAACCTCGTGAAAGCATTTCGTCGGCCTCATCCAACACAAACATCTTGATGTGATCAGGACGAAGAGACTGTCTCCTCAGCATGTCAAAAACACGACCAGGAGTACCAACAACAACATGAACTCCGCTCGACAGAATGCGTTGGTCTTCACGAACACTTGTTCCACCAACACAAGCATGCACCTTCACACCAAGATAGTCTCCAAGTGCACGCATAACCTTCTCAATCTGTTGAGCGAGTTCTCGAGTTGGTGCTAGCACCAAGGCCTGGCACTCAACCAAGCCATAGTCAAGCTGCTGCAGGACTCCAGAACAAAATGTTGCAGTCTTCCCAGTACCAGACTGAGCTTGTTGAATCACATCAAGACCCTTGCAGAAGGGCACAATTCCCCTTTGTTGAATAGCTGAGGGTTTTTCAAAACCTGCAAAAGTGATTGTCAAAATTTCAGGATTTATGGGTTCATTTATCAGTGAAAAGTAAACTAATAATAGTGGCCAGAAAACAACGTTGTATATAAATCAAAAAGTACATAACACCGTCTCCCAAACAAGAAGAGGATATTGCAAAAGTAACCCATTTAAAACATATTTCAATTAAATATCCCAGATTTTTCTCCATTGATTTTTTTAAATGACTGGTAAATCATCAATTAATGCCAACACAAATAATTGGTTTACCAAAAAATCAATCGATGACTTAAAATCAATCAATAATTTACAAAAAAAAGGGAACGAAATGCCAGAATAAATCAATGATTTATCAAAGTCAATGTTTTTAAAAAGGGACATTTTTTAATTTAAAAAAAAAAAATAAGGGGCATTTACGTAGGTTCCAAAAACGTTTTCCACTGCAATTTCTCAAAGAAGTCACAAGAGAAAGTATCATTGAAAATTCAAATTTTCATAAATCCTTAACATAAAACATTAGAAATCGATTCCAAAGGTGAGCAATCAGATAGTAAGGTCGAACATCAAAACATCAATAAATCATCGAAGACAGGAAATTTGAGGAAAGCATCACAAAGAAAGAAACTGCAAAAATAATATAAAAATCTAACCATAAGCATAAATTCCCCTGAGAAGGTTCTCTTGCAAACCCATAGCATCAAAAGTGTCGTAGACTTCATCATACGTTGTAAAGAAATCTTCCCCATCAGCTGAAAGTCTGAATTTAAAAAAAAAAAAAAGGAGAAAAAAAGAAAAATTGGTCCAAATCCCTCATAAATTCACCAAAACGAGCAGCTCAAAAATAAAAGGAAATTCAATTCTTACATGTCATTCATCTTAGAATCGTACTGACGCGCATCGAATTGCGATCCCTCTGGTGATAGTCCCGCCATGGCTTAAAAAAAACAGAAACTACGAACATAAAACCTAGAAACAAAAAAAAAAGAGACCAAATTAATCAAGCTATTACCTTGATTGAGAAAATATTTTGTAGAGGAGCTCAAAGATCTGCGAAAGTAGAGAAGAAAAAGCGGTCTTAGGGTTTCCCAAACTCCTCAGTCGGATCTACCTCGGAGTCGAGAAAATAGGACAGGGTGTTTTTAGAGAGAGAGAGAGGAGGAAAGGTCGATCAGTGAGTGGTGTGAAAAGGGTTTTTTTTTTTTTTTTTTCTGTGGGACAAGTTGTTTTCCCCTGTTCCGGATTTGCCCCTGGGATCGTAGCGCAGTAACCTAAAGCGACTTTAGACCGTGGATGTTTGGAATTGAGGTTCTGGACATGTGTGAAGAGATGATTGGTTGAGAGATTCAAGCGAGGAAATTAAGGGGAAGCTTTGGGCCGTACGAAATAAGACCCCGGTCCCGACGCCTTCGGAGACAGAATTTGCGGGCCTGGACCCCAATGCTGGAGAATGAACAAAAAGTTATCAAGGTATGTGAACTTTTGTTATTTATATGATTAAAATATGTTTACAGTTTATTGTTTTTTTTATATGTCTTAATATATATATATAAAAATATTAATAATTATACTAATAATATTGTTATTTTTAATTTATTTTTTTAGAATAACTATAACTTACAAATTTAAGATTTTAAATAGACTATAATATCATTATATTTAAAAAAATTCTTAAAATTAGGATGTTTGTTACTTAAATTTAAATTGGTATATAAAATAATGATTTTAAAATTTTCTAAAAAGATGAATTTTTTTATCAACAAGTTCGATTTACCGACAAATTGAAATTAAAGCATTATAATTAAATTAATAATATAGTTTTATTAATAATTTGAAATTAAGGTATTGTAATTAAATTAATGACACAGTATTATTAAGTCTTTTTATGTGTTTTACTGGTTATATAATTGATATATCATTAAGTTAATGATACGTGATAATAATGATACGTAATGACATTTATTTCTTGAAACTTCAAGTAAATTATATTTCCTGTTTTTTGTGGTATGTAATTAAATTAGTGATATAGTATTTATTTAGTCTTTTTGTATATTTTATAGGTTATATAATTGTTATATCATTGACTAATGATAATGATACTCAATGACATTCGTTTTATTTTTTTAAAACTTTAAGTGATAATGATAATGCATCAATGTAATATGTTAAAATAAGAAATATGTGTGTATATTTTTTCCCTAATTAAACTATTCAAGAAACAAAAAAATTTTTATAAAAATTTAAATACATGATAATATTTAGTTAAAGGGTATTTTAGGGTTCTGAATATATAAAATTTTAAAAAAGGAGACATATAAGTGATATTTATACAACAAAAATAGATATTAATTCACTCTTTAAAAAATGGACAGATTATGTAATTTTTACTGAACAAAAATGTTCAGGCCTAAATAAAAGGCTTGATTCTTTACTAATCTAATTGCTAACGGCTTACATGCAGCAAGGTGACCCTTTAAAAAATAAAAAATTACACATTATGTTACACTTTTAAAAGTTGTGTTTATTTATATTATACTTAGAAAATTTTATGTCACATTATCATTCATATTACATATTAAGTTGTACCATAAATAAATATGTATAGCATATATAAAAAGTAAAACTTAAAAGATAACATTTATGAAAACTCCAAAAAAAACTAATTAAAATATAGAGGACGTTTGGAAATATAATTGAAATTGTAAGTTAGAGTTATAATTAATATGTCAAAACTTTATATTGTAACATATTTTTTGCTTTACATTGTAAAGGGCGTATCAAGTTGACTTTTTTGCTTTTTTTTTCAAAAAAAAAGAGAAGAAAACATTTAAAATATAGAGGGTGTTTGAAAATGTACTTGAAATCGTCAATTAGAACTATAAGTACTTAGCATGTAAGAGCTTTATACTATAGCCAGGAGCAAAGCTAGAAAAATTAGTCAGAAGAGACAGAGTTTATACTAACATTATCAAGAAAAATTAAATAAATGAAATATAAAACTTTAAGAGGGTAAAATATAATTTTAGAGGAAAGAATATATTTTAAGAGAGATGGAATATGATTTTTGTAAACTTTTATATGAACTATTGAAAAGAAAAAAAGGTCAGGGGAGGCCGCCCACCCTCATCTGTGTACAGCTGCCATTGACTGTAGTATACTTTTGATTTACAATGTAAAATGTGAGAGCTTTACATTGTTTACAATCAAAACTATGAGTTCCAACTAGATTACCAAACATGTGTGTGTGTGTGAAGTTGGGGTTGAAATATAAAATGTTTCCTTGATATTTTTGGAATTGAAAAATTATATAGTAACTGTCATAACGATGTTTATACTTTATACTACGAAATTACATAGTAATCATTGTAATGGTCTAAATTTTTTCTATTTGTAAAATATTTTAAATCAACTGTTATATTTCAAAATAAGATTTTGCTATATGTGCTTTATTTATATATATATATATATATATATATATATACACACACACACACACACACATATATGCTATCCAGGAAAAAAAAAATCCCCTTTTAACCATTTTTTTATTCAAACTCAAAAAGAATTCCATTTTATATTTTAAATCATAAATTATTCCACTTTATCCTTTCCATTAGAAAAAACCAATAGAAAAGTGTGGTAAACAGATATGTTTTACATGGTACAATGGGCAAAGGAGGATCGATTCGCTAATTTAAAGTTTTAAGCTAGATTATTCTAAATTTAGGGAGCAAAATAGAACTCCAGTCAAACTTCAAAGGGTTTAAAAGATTAGTTTTTTTTTTTTTTTTCCTGCCTGGAAAAAGCTTTAGGTATCTCCCTATTTTCTTTTTCTCACGTCTTTCCTCGCGGTTGTTTTGAAAATATGAAAGGAAAAAAAAAAAAAAATTGCATCTATCAAATTTTAGAAGTTTTGCTTTGGCATTTCATTTAGATGCCAAAATGTGTAGTTTACTTTTCACACTCATCTGAGAGAGATTCTGCGCACATATCTACGAAGTATAAGAAACTCCTTCAGAATACTACTGGTAATTTGACAGGTCTTGACTCTTGATAGAAGGAATAAATGCAGAACAATATTCATGAAAGGTGGACCTTCATCTAGGCTTAAAGCAAGGTTGTGTTTCATCATTGGTTTTCAAATCATTCTCACCAACAACTACTCCAAGCTGCACAATTTACAGTTTGGTAGTTTAACTCTGTGAGGGGTGGAAAATTTATGTCCAGCCACATGGGAAAGCACAGAACCAGCACTTCACTCCGGGGATGTTAGATCTCTACTCGACTGACTCCACAGAGAACAGTTTCAGCAATCTATCACCCACCCCTCCTATTCAAATTGGCAGCGGAATGTGCACAAGTGGCTTCCAAATTGTGAGACGACATCGACAAGACCTCCATAACCGCCAACAGCTGTGACCTGAACAAAAGAATAACACATCGACATGTGAAGCACAATAGAAGCCCAGTAATGTATTCCTTGCGAGAATGCCAATGAAAGCCAGCAAGACTGGAACGTCCGTTACTCTCAAATTCTAAAAGATTGGTAGCAAGTAACCAAAGGAGAGGGAGGTTTAGCAAACTCATACCCCGGAGGGATGTAAAGAGACAGAGAAAGCTGACTGAGGAGCACATTGTATTTGTGAAAGAATCACCCCATTTATGTCGAAGCGGTAGAGCAAGGGTTCTGCTCCGACTGCTAGTATCTGCAACAGAGAATAAATGTGTTAAAAGGTCAAGAACGAGTCATACTGTTTAACCACTGATGGCAAAAAGGAAAGACTACTAACTTGATTTTCATCAAAAACTACATCCTGCACGGATGCCGGAGTTGAAATTTTAGAAAAACATTCAGAAGCAGGAAGATTCCAAACTGATAAACTCCGACCACTGCCACAAGCCTGCAAAAGCGTACATGAAAAAGAAAAAGTAAGGTTAAAGAAAAGACTAAGAAGAAGATACAAAATACTATAACCTAGCCAGACATTGCGTGTATGTTTATAACAAACAAATAGCTTATATAATTATAAGTCGCCCTTATTTTTGCATACTACAAGGCGAACATGTTATTCTTAATGACATAAAACTAAGGATAAATAGGTATTCCAGGAGTAATATATTCTTCACAACCACAATGAAAGATGGTTGTAATGACCTATGATGAGCATTCAGTTAAATGCATACTCACCAACCAGCTTTCACTTGCATCAAGGCCAATGCAACCAACATAAGAGGATAATCCTTTCAACTTCAGTTCCTTCCCTGGCTCAATGACTTGAATGCACTTTCCGCTTCTGCAATCTAGATTACAGTCACCATATTACTTCCACGTAAGTAGATAATTTTGTATTATTCAATCCAGGGAAAGGAAAAAAAAGAAAAAAGATACTTATATACAAACAAGTCGTATTCAAGAACCAAAGATACACAAAGCAACAACCTATTGAAGAAAAAGAAGATTAGAGGTAAAAAAAAAAGAATTGAGAAAAGAAAAAAGATCCTTGGATACAACTTGTTTGTACAAAACAAGGGTTTTCATCATCAAAGAGGAACATCTAAACGAAAAAATTCCTTGTGTGCTTCTGGAAACAAATTGAAAAAGGGAAAAAAAAATCCTCTATTTTGGGCACAAACTTCTGCCTTGAATACTTGAAAGGCAAACGGCCTGTTTGGTTCATAGGTTCGAACATAAATTCAAATTTTTGCTTTAAAAAAACACACTTTACCCCATATTCTTGCTGTTCCATCTTCTGAACCAGTTATTATCTGAACATTCAAAATGGGAAAAAAATAAGTAAGAGAAATAATGCACTGCATCTATACTTTAAAAGTTTAAATAAACACTACTGCCCATGGAAGCAAAATTATGGTTAGATCTCCAAACATACAAAACAAGAACTTTCATGATCAAAGAAAAAGGTAATTGACCTGATCACTAGAGTTTCTAGCAATAATACTATGCAAGTAATCTGAGTGCCCCTTAAAAACCATTTTGACTTGACAGCTCTCCTGAAAATTTCCAATAAAAATCAGACACGAATTAGCTTAGCTCAAATATGAAAACAGAGCAAGAATACTGTTAATCAATAACTTGCAATGAAAAGCCATAACAAGAGAGGAATATCCCCCTTCTAAAGGAAGCATACCAAATCCCAACAATAAGCACAAGAATCACCAGCGGCTGAATAAATAGATCCCCCCTGAAACGAAGCCATGGTTTCGTAATTTTGAGTTTTTTGCAACCACTCGAAGTAGAAAAAAGAGGAGATACCAAGGAATTGGAATTTAAAAGGGGGCACATTACCAGCACATTAACTGCAATAGCATTGTTTTCGGGAATTGGAGAAAGAGCTCCCCAAGGACCTCTAGAAAGCACAATAACATTACAGATGAAAAATAAGAAAAAAAGCATTGAGGAAAAATCAAACCGTAAGATAGAAAGCAGCATGTGTTAAGTTCAGATCAGATCACAAAAATCCTCTGACTCAAAGAAGAGCTAGTACAAACCTATAATTCCATAATAAATAGTTCTAGCTTACCAAATACGAATAGCGGTTCCACAATCTTATGCGACGACTTTAAGAAGATTGAATATGACAGATCCTACTGCTAACAATGCACTTGCAATTTGAATCATACATTAGATTATCTGGGGAGGCAACTAGACTAGACCGTCTGCTTATGCTTCTTTGGAATTAACTCAGAGGGAACACAGCAAACACATCGACAATCTTCGATAACTTACTTATGTTGAGGATTCACCAGGTCCAGTACTGGCTTCACGTGGTTTCCTGATAAAAATAAAAAGAATAGCAAATAATACACGCACTAAGAACCCCTCAAAAAAAAAAAAAAAAAAAAAAAAAACACGCGCTAAGAAGCATACGTAGTGTTGATAAACCAAATCAGCACAATGCATGAGCAGGACAATCTACAATACATGATTCTAGAAAAAAGAAAAAAAAAAAGCAAAAAAAAAAAAAAAAACCAGTTAACGAGTAACATTCTATACCCTGAAAAGGAATAGGCACCTTGGATTCCGTACAATCCTTCCACCTCCATCCTCGTATCCGCCCATCGTCGCCACAGCTTCATCATTAGCACTTCAAATTATTAGACTTTTCAATCACTAAACTCACAACAAGAAAGAACGGATATAAACACGGAAAATTCGAGTAATATTCTATCAAAATCACATTAACAAGCATAGTTATCGCCAGTTCCACAGAAATTTCAAAGTACATTTGCCTTAATTCATACTAATTGACAATTGCAAGCGCGAGAGGAGAGAGAGGAAAAGATAGACATAGAGAGAAAGACCTTAGCAACAAAGCATCTTCACCATCTCCATAGAACTTGGCATCATAAACAGGTCCATCGTGCGCTTGAAGGAAGCAATCAGGTTCAGCCACAAACAAGCTGAGCCAAGAGACCAAAAACAACCTAACACCATCAACAGGCAAAACAAAAACCAAACCATGAAATGGCAAGGCAAGGTATTCACTCACTGTGGAGCTTTAGCGTTGCTGAATCCCAATGGCTGCGACCAAAAAATAGCAAAAATTTTCACAAAAAAAAACCACCATTTGTGTTCAAACAAAAACTCTAGATATGAGAGAGAAAGAGAGGATGAATTTCGTTATTACGAGCTCGGAGATGATAGAGGAAATGGAGTAGGAAGCGAGGGATCCATCGCTCGAGGCGACGACAATGGAGTCGGGATTGTTAGGGTTTGGGGAAGGAGGCCAAAGAGTTCTGAAGACGGTTCGGGTATGGATCTCCCTCTCCTTGAGAATGGCTTCCCTGTAGGTGTCTTCGTCCCAGTTCGTCGCGTCACCGCACATGCTTGCTTACTGTAATGGCGGCGATGATAAATACGTTTTTCTGAACTCGCTGAGAGCCCTGGTTCAGGTTCGTCGTGAGGAAGACGATGGGAGGAGGGTGGCTTTGTGGGCCATCTTCTCCCCTAAAAACGACAGTAATCATGTACACGACACAAGGTAAAAGAACGAAGGGTCTAGAAACGACTTCAGATTTGCAAAACAATTATGTACCGACATAACTTCGTAAGAAATAATGCTTTGTCTGGCAAAGCGGTTTTAACTTATAATAGTTTTTGAAGGGGTTTGGTTAAGAATAGTTTATACTGCGTATAAAGTTTTAACATATTAGTAAAAATAATTTTATTAATGGTTTTTATCATTAACTAAACACCTTAGATGCTACAATATAATAGGTGTTTGGAAGGGTGGTGGGAACCAATAATGAGAACCACTTTTACTGTAGCATGTGAGAATTTTTACACTACAATAATTTTTTTTATTATTACTGTAGCATGTGAGAACTTTTTACTGTTTATAACTGAATTTGTGATGAGAACTGAGTGGTTCTACCACTGCCAAACAGCCCAAGCTTTTATTTGTTTCAAACTACCGTCCCAAACATAGAGCGGAGGGGAAAAAAAAAATCACTTAAGTAAACTGACAACACCACAAACGACATCATCCACTGAAACGACAAGGAAAACGGCAGCAGTGCAAACACGACATTTCATAAACGACAACAGATTTAGAGACAGCTTTAATTAAGAAAGTAACAAACGAATAAATACAACTTTTGTAAAGATCAATTATATCATATAAAGAGGAATATATCCCCTCTAAACCATGTGATCTTTGTTTTTTTTTCATATAACTAAAGCAATGAACGACAACGGTGTAAGAAGACTACAATAAATGAGAAACGACAGATATTCCTTTTTAAACGGAGTTATCTTTTCAAACAGTTCTATAAAAACGACAACGGCTCATCAAGACGACAACTAGGAAGAAACCCCAAACGCAATAACAAATTGGGCTTGAAAGGAGAACAAAATGGGGTGCAACTTGAATTAGAGCGCACAGCTCGGGGAATTTATGAAAATAACTGAAACAACGGGTGGACAGGAAATTCAAATTATATGAAAATTAGAGAATATTTAGATACAATGAATGAGTTTGGGGACTTGAATGATATTTTTATGATAAAAACACGCACGGGGAAGAGGATTTGAGTAAAGCGGAGTCCCTTGTTTCGTTATTATTCTCCAAAACCCAAATGCTCACTCCACTATTCCTCGAATTCTCCTAATCTAAGGCATCTCCAAAGCCGCTTCTTCCGCACAACGCCTTTGAAATTCTAAATTAAAATCAAAACCCAAATCAAAATTTGATAAGCCCTTCTCAGAAGCTAATAATCCTGTGAGTTCTGAATTTAGTATTTTTGTTGTTATTTATGTCGCCTTTCCTAGATCTGTTATTTTCTTCTTTTGTTATATTGCGTTAATTTGATATTCATGGATTTTGATTCGAAGCCTTGCTGTTCTGGATCGCCAAACGATTTCTGGGCTTTGTTTTTTTTTTTTTTTTCTTATTTTGTTTCTTATAGAAGACTGTGTTTGGTGCTGCTTATTCTGGGTTTGAAATTTGAATACTTTTTTTTTTTTTCTGTAATTGGAGTTTCTAATAATAAGTTTTATTTTGCTGGTAATAATTTTGATTTTATTTGCTTTCGGTGCTAGGAATTGATTTCTGAAAATGGGTGATAACAATTCTCCTCCTCCTCCTGGGCCTCGTAAAGAAAACCCAGATCATGATTCTGATCCAAAACCGGTTTCCAAAGAAGATAGCTCATTGGAAACCATAGTCCGTAGGTTCGAAGATTCAATGTCTGTTAGCAAGAGACATGCTTTTTGGGAGACCCAACCAGTTGGGCAATTTAAGGATGTTGGTGATTCTAGTTTGTCTGAGGGTCCCATTGAGCCCCCTACACTCCTTTCTGAAGTCAAGCCTGAGCCTTACAACCTTCCCGCCCCTTATGAATGGACAACTTGTGACATGGACTCCGAAGAGACTTGCAATGAAGTTTACACACTTTTGATGAACAATTATGTTGAGGATGATGAGAACATGTTTAGGTTCAACTATTCCAAGGAGTTCCTTAGCTGGGCTTTGCGCCCTCCGGGTTATTACAAGGGCTGGCACATTGGCGTTCGAGCCAAGGTGTCAAAGAGGCTGGTCGCTTTTATTACTGGCATCCCTGCTAGAATCCGGGTTCGGGGCGAGGTTGTGAAGATGGCAGAGATTAACTTTCTGTGTGTCCATAAGAAGCTCAGGTCGAAGAGGCTCGCACCCGTGATGATCAAGGAGGTTACGAGGAGGGTTCACTTGGAGAATATATGGCAGGCGGCTTACACTGCTGGAGTGGTTCTTCCGACCCCTATAGCCACTTGCCAGTACTGGCATAGGTCTCTCAACCCGAAGAAGCTCATTGATGTTGGGTTTTCAAGGCTCGGTGCGAGGATGACAATGAGCCGTACCGTGAAGCTGTATAAGTTGCCAGATTCACCGGCGACTCCCGGGTTTAGAAAGATGGAGCTTCGCGACGTTCCTGCTGTTACTCGGTTGCTTAGGAACTACCTGAGCCGGTTCGTTGTTGCGCCTGATTTTGATGAGGATGATGTGCAGCATTGGCTTCTGCCTGTTGAGAGTGTAGTGGATAGTTACCTGGTCGAGAGCCTGGAAACTCATGAGATCACCGACTTCTGCAGCTTCTACACTCTTCCTTCATCAATCCTCGGCAATCAGACTTACTCAACTCTGAAAGCGGCTTACTCGTATTACAATGTGGCCACTAAGACTCCATTACTTCATCTGATGAATGATGCTCTTATTGTGGCAAAACAGAAGGATTTTGATGTCTTTAATGCATTGGATGTTATGGAGAATGAGTCTTTCCTGAAAGAGCTGAAATTTGGACCTGGTGATGGGCAGCTCCACTACTATCTTTACAACTATCGGATAAGGAACGATTTGAAACCATCGGAGCTTGGGCTGGTACTCTTGTAGTTTGGCATGAGTTTTTGCTTTTAGCTTTGCACTTTAAACTGAAACGAACCAGCTCTCTGTGTTTTATTGTTTTTAGCATTCTTGTCTTGTTTTCTTTTGCAAAAACAACAAAGGATGAGATTTTGTTATGCATGTTAGAGAACCAATGTGTTGAGATGAGACTTTTATCCTAGGCAATAACGCCTTGTTTTGTTTGCAGTCCAAATGGGTGGTCCTTGAATATTTAATCTGGGGAAGATAAATTTAGATGAGATATTTAATTGAAATTATGCATTTGTCAATCTTACACGAATTGTTAAGTTGATTGGCTCAAGTACTTTTGCATGAGATTTAACTATGTTATTATTGATTGCGACCATGGATGTCATATTTTTCCCCCTAGTCGATTCCCTCTTGGTTTACTATGATAATCTCCCACTTCTACTTGATTGCAGACGTGTTGTTACTTTGTCATCTGTTTTGCTCATCATTTGTTAACAAGTCATCCAAATATTTGAGTTATATTATCGAAGGTGTTTGAAAGATTGGTTTAAACTATTAAGTTTGAACCGTAAACAGTGTAAAGTTTTCAAAATAAGCTACAGTATAAAGCTATCACATGCTTCAAACTTCGTGGCTTAAACCACTGTTCTATACATCCTAATTTTGCTATTAAATTGCTTGCACGATAGTTTAAGCACCCAAAAAAAAAAAAAAGAACAAGAGAAAAGGGTTTTCTTAAGCCTCAATCAAGGTCGAGAAAAGTTTGCAGTGTTTTGTTGCTTGTTCTTTAAAACCGCTCTCTTAATTCGGGGAAAGGAGAGCACTCTGAAACTTGAAATTTATGCAGAAATATGATGCTTTTGTCGTAGAGTAAAAAAATTACCCGCCAATACTTTGCTTTCTGAACTATATGATCATGCTACAATCAGATGATTAAAAAAAAAAATGTAAATTCAGTGAAAGTTGAAATGATAATCTGATGGTGCAAAATTGTACACTATCAAGTGTGTATTTAATACCCTGTTAATAATAAGGGGCTCTTTAGAAAATATCTACATGAAGTCCAAACTGAGGGTCACGGCCAACCGTTTGCAGAAGTGGAGCTTTACAAAGCCAAACTTCTTTGTTCTTTCCTATGGTCTGATATAACGAAATTTAAAGAGTTTATAGTCTAACTTGCCAACCAACGATAAAGTTTAGATGTATTTGTGTAAAATTGAGTACTTTCCGTCCATTAATCAACGTTTGTTACCTATTGGGTTACCGTTGAAACAAAATCGAAAAATTTGAGGTGTTATTTACCAAGATTGAAAATTTGGTGCCAAGTTGCCAAATAATAAAAGTTTATGATGCGCCAAAATGCAATTAAAAAGTGAAAATTAATAGCTTACTGTTTGTGCTTGAAATCATATATCTATATTTTAAATAATAGAATACAAATGGTTAAATTTACTAAGGAGCAACAAAAGTGTTGATGTTAATGTTTTCTTCAAAACCCATATTTTCTTACTTTGATTAGAAGCTCTTTCAGGAAGGTTAAGGCTTTTTTAAAGGATTATCCCTAGCGTTCCCAAGGGCAAGCAGCTTTTAGACTCGTAAATCCGAAGCCGAATTTTTTTTTATATTTTATTTGCAGGGAAATGCAATGCCCGATATGAGTTCTGAGAGCAGTGATGTTAGAACAAGTGAATAACAAGACTTCATAAATTCTACATTTCTTAATTAACACCAAGAAGGTTCACCACAAATACAATAAGACTTTTTCATAGTTGTTGTTCTCTTCCCAAAAAAAAAAAAAAAAAAAGAAGAAGACGAAATTGTTTCAATACTTCTGAACTCGAATTTCTTCACTCCATTGTCCACGAAAAGATGGATCCTTTTCCAAATAAGTCGATTAATAAAATCAAAATTTTTACAAGAAATTTTAAAAAATACCTATGACAGGTATTTGTTTTTCAACCGTCATATCTATAACAAAGGAAAGTAATTTTGATTAGATTCAATAGTTGCTAACAGAACCTTACTAGCGGAAGTCCACATCATGATAGGACCCTAACAAAAGTTTAACTTTCAACTTTTTGCTTTTGCATCCTTTTTCTTTTATTGCAAGAGGTAAGCCGGTTGACAAGCCAAAAAATACCTTCACTATTTTAGGAAAGGTAAAAGATTGAAATGAAAAGAAAACTCGTTCGACCCGTAGAAATTCTAGCATCCATAGTAGCAAAAACGTGACAGTATTACAGCATCCAAATCTGTGAAATTTGATTTACTGATTTTTTTCCCCTCCGTACTAAGGTCCATGCTGAAAACATGCACCAACAATTATTAGTAAAAGTCAACTAACTACTAAACAATGAAAAAATCAATTTCATTGTACCTGAAAGGGATTAATAAAAATCGCAAGTAAAACATGCAAACTTTACAAGTCCTAATTAAAAGGTATCATCATCTGGTGCGGATCCGTCTCTCACGCAACTAGCACAATTTCACCTTGTGAACCTGTCAAGTTATAAAAAACTCCAACGTCAAAAAGCAGCTCTTAATGTGGAAAATCCAGAATATATAAACATGGTTAGAGTCAAATTCTGGTGTTTTACATTTCTCAAAGATCTCTTTTGCCAACTGCAAAACTGACTGTGTCTCCTCAGCCATCTCCGAAACCCTCTCTGCCTCCTTCACTGCTTCGGCCGCCACAAAAGACTTGTTTTCCGCGTCCGCTACCTTGTAGGCAGCAGCTACTGCTGCTTCCTCTATTGAATCAGTACGAGTCGAAATAATATGCAGACATTGGCGAGGTTGGTTTTCTATTTTCGGTACAGGTGTTTTTGTACCAAATGGTGCATCCTTGTGCTGCAGCTTTTCATCTGCATCGCTTTTCATCTTGTAGCAATTTTGGATCTGCATTTAAAAAAAATAAAAGTACGGTATCTTAAATCTAAACTCTTATGATAAACCAAAGAGTTTAAACACCACAAGTATGCTGTCACAAAAGAGCACAACATCGATCCACTTCCTTTATCCATTACAGAGTCTGCAGAGGACTGGATGGGCGTGAAATGGCAGAAAAACCATATTTTTCCAGACACGTTTATCCATTATTAGGTAACGAAGGAGGTTAAGCATATAAATAAAAAGCTTAGAAGCCAAGCACTGAAGCAAACGAACATCTTGATCGTCCAGCAAACTACATTTAGGAGATAATATTAAAAGTAAAATCTTCTGGTATCAAAAAGGATAGGAACTTTACTTTAATTAACCAGCGATAGTAAGTGCGTAAAGAATATAAAGGAACCAGGTTGAGAAAGTCTGTTTCAGAGAAACATGATTCAATGAGCCCAGAAGATAGTTTTTGGTAAAAAGTAATTAGAAACCAAATGAGAAGGGGTTAAATAAAAACAAACAAACCTTTTCAAGTTTGTCTTGCGCGACCAGCCTTCTCAGTCTTGTAGTTAATATCCTCCTGAAATTTGTGGGAACCTCATGTCTTTGCTGCATAAATTATGCAAGAAAGGATTTTAATACGCCATTTGAAGCAAAGAAATCACATGATATTAAAGTTGGGAGCATAGAACACAATATGACACAGATGTTGAGGTCCTTGTAAGTTTGATAATATGACACAAAAAAAGTATACAATTCTTATCAGATTCTTCGCTCCTTTTGCTTTCCATTCGTACATATTAGCTTACTGTCACGGCCCATATATTATAAGCTATGCAAATTATCTTACAGAAAAGCTGCCTTCTATTACGATGCTTCAAGTACTGATTATCAAACAACTATAAATACACAACCAATTTAGGCGCCTAGTGCTCTAAAAATTGAGTTTAGCTCACAACTTGAAAGTAGTGCTAGATAATTTTGCCGCAATGTAAATAAAGTTCCTTGGAATGTTCCCTTGTATTTAGGTATAATTATGGATCCTTTTTCACAGGCCAGAGGCTTAAGTTCATAGTCCAAGAGTTCTTAATATGATAATTTTGTTGAGGTTTGACAGCTTTCTATCCTCATTCAGGGGGGAGCAGCACACGCTATATCCAGAAAAAAATCAAGTTTTCCTTTTGTGCATAATATATTATCTCAGTGTGCTTTTGAACTTATTGTTGGCATGCTTTAACTTGCTTACGTCATAAGCCTACTCATTTTCTTTGAATATCAGACAAATTATAATTCTGCATTTTTATCTTTGAAAGCAAATTACACCTAGATTTCAAGAACATTTGCTAGTAATTTCAAGCATACCTCTATAAAGCTCTGAATTGCACTAGCATCCGATCCATTTGGTTCTTTTAAGGTCGAAAGTGCTTCAAAAATCATTGCATTGGACCTGAAATAGATATATACATTGTACAAAAAGAAAATATAACGGCAAGAAAGAAAAGGGAAGAATTAGGGATATTTTGATGTTGTGGATTCTTAAAAAACAGTAAATAAAAGCAGTAAAATAAACATAAAGACCATGTTGGGAAAACATTTTTGTAATATTGATTCTCAGCAGAGACGTTTTCTAAACCCACTGGAATGCACAGAAAAAAAACACTCCTGTTCCAGTCAGACAATTAACTAAGATGTTAATCAGGAGACTATCACATAAACCAGCAGAATGTTTCCCGCTACCACGGGCTACAAAACCTTCTAAACCTGAAATTATGTTTCACATTAGTTGAACCTTATGCTGAGTTCTTAATGGCTACGAGAGCATGCTGTTACATTAAACCTTTTAAACCTGAAATTATGTTTCCCATTAGTTGAACCTCGTGCTTAGTTCTTAATGGATACGAGAGCATGCTATTACATAATCTAACCAAAGGCAGGCGAAAGGAAATTTGCTAAGATGGAGTATCCTTTAGAAACACCTGGTCTTGACATCTAAAAGAAGACTTATAATCTATAAATTAGATGCTAACGTCTTCAATCCTTATCTAATAATCATGATTAGTAAAAATTCGTGTTCTTTGATTAAAAACTTGCCTAATTTTTATCTAGTTAATGTTGGAATGCTGCCTTTGGCTTTGCACACATAAACTAAAATCCGTCTTTCCCCAACAAGTTAGCTGACTATACAATCACCATATTGGTGCCAAATTACAAGATCCTATAAACCATATTCTTCTGCATCACAAAAATATGCTTTCCCGCTCATTATCCCTCATTCTTGATAATTTCTTATTGAACGCAAAAAAAATGCAACGAAAACTTCAAAGTATACCAAAATCTTTCACAAAATTCACTAAAAACAGCACAAGGAGGCGAAGACAAGTAACCGTTCGTACAATGAAGAGTTCTTTCCGTCTAATAAGCCTTTAGAAGAATCATCCAAGTTTGGAACCACAGCAGCATCACACGCAGCTGGAACAGTAGCGGCAGTCTGGGCAGGGGAGGGTTGAGCAGCCGGAGCATCAGTGTTGGCTTTTGCTTTCGTGTTTCTTGACTTTTCCCGGGGCCCTTGCCCATTGGCGCTACAACTCATGTTCCTCCATTTATCCTTCACAGCCCCAAATATATAAATAAATAAACTCGTCCCAAGTTAGTCATAAGTACAATTTATAAGGCTTATCGATATAATGTGCCACAAACTTCAATTAGTTATTAAAACATACATAATCCAGTAAGTCGAAATAAAGAACACCACACTAATATCAGAATATGGTTGCAATTACACATCAATTTCAACAGTTATTAATTTATAATCAGCAATCATGACTCAATGAACTGGAGCTCAACAAATTTACCAACTATTGCCCGGTAAAACCTTGATTAAGGCAAAAACCTTGTTCCTATTTCCTTAATCAATTCATTTGATAGAAAAAAAAAAAAAAAAAAAAAACTTCTCCGGACTTTCGAACGCAGGAAAAAAATAAAAAAAAAATATACAGACACAAAAATAAAATAAAAATAACGAAGAGAGAGAGAGAGAGAGAGAGGAGACCTTGAGATCAATATTGGAGCGATTGAGAAGATAGGGATTGAACTCGGGGTCTCTCTGAATATCCTTCCACTTTCCAGTCCCGTGCTTCGCCACGCCTGCTTTCAGCGCTTCTTCTTCCTCCGGCGTCCACTTCTGCTTTCGATTCCCCATCTCTCTCTTTCTCTCTCTACTCTCTCTCTCCTCTTCTACTAATTCTTCGCTATACGAACGGTACTACCATCTTGGAGAGTCAGCTTTTCTTCTTTTTTTTTCCCCTTTTTAATTTTTTGTTTTTATCAGTCGTGGTTTCAGCAGAAAACAAAAAATGAGGGCCTTTTTTTTGGGAACCGCACTGAATCGTACAGAATCAAGGAAACGCACAAACGACGTCGTAGGGATCCACGTCCATGACCTCCTCAAAAGGGTGTCGTCTGAATGCGTTTCGTACTATGGTTTTTCTATACGTTTTTTTTGTTTTTCTTCCAAGAGAGCCGAAACGGTAGAAAATCTTGGGACGTCACATGTGGGACCCACAGAGGAAAAGCATGCGTAGAGACTACAGATTGAAGCAGTGAAATGGGGGGGAACATTGAGTAATACTATTAACCACATTGGGTTACTTAACAATCAGTTTAAACATATGTTTTAAATTTAACACAATAATGTATAAAAATTTTATATTGTAATAATTTTTTATTTTTACATAATTATTAAAAGCTTTATACCTTTCAAAATTATAATTGATGGGCTCAACTGATATTTCAAATACCCTATTAAACTCCTTATTTAGCAAAATAATAAAACTTATTTTAAAAAATACATTACATATTAAACTGAGGCCAATAGTTTTATAAACAATGAAGTTGTAACCCAATAAGAATAAAAATGATTTTTACATTAGAGATAGTTGAATATTATATATAAGGTGTTTGAGAGAATTCTTGAAACTAAAAATAATGGTTTGAAAACTATAACATGTAAAAACTTTACATTATAATATTTTTTTACTTTTTAGTATAGTTATTGAGAGATTTACATTATTTGTTGGTTGGAAACTGTAACGCCCCCTTAAATTTATGTAACGAATTATGTTATGATAGATAACGACATTAAATGTTATATTATGATAAGTGTTATGATATATAATGTAATGGTGCTAACCATTTTATTTTAAGTGTTTGACAGGTGACGCTCACGTGGAGTTGATGTGCTCAAATATTCATGTCATTGATGCTATATGTTTAATCATTTTTTTATTATTTTATTTTATTTTATTGATAATTAAATGTTATGAATGATTTTTAAGTGTTAAAGCAGATCGACAGGCCGGACCATTAAGTTCGTCAGGCCGAAATGATTTCCTCAGAACGGCAAGCCGATGGTATATCATCGGTAGGCCGGACTTCAGAGATCGGTAGGGCGATGACAGCTGACAAGCAGTCAGCAGAAATTCATAAAAAAAAAATTGTGATAAGGTTAAATTTGTGATAAGAATGATTTATTTTGAATAATTAACATAATTATGGGATGATTTGTTTAATTTTCGTAATGAAACAATTGACTTTTGAATTATTTGAATTAATGGATAAGTTTTCCCGTTTTACAATTTCAAAATATGGTAATTGTGAGAAAATTGATGACTTAACCCAATCCTCTCCACTCTCCACACAATTGAGCCCATTTTAGTCAGAAATTTTTCTGATAATTATGGAGGAGACGAGTAATCTTTTTACATTATCTTATTTTCACAAAAACCACCTCTTACCATCATTCTCTCTCTCTCTCTTGTTTTCTCTCTCATTCTTTCTCTCTTCATCTTCTTCATCTTTCTTCTTCTTCCTCTCAAAATTTCCCCTGCTATTATTTGATATTGGAATTTCTTTGGCGTTAATTCAAGGAGTTTTAAGAAGAATTCGTTTTTAAGGTAAGAGTTTAATTTTTAAGCATGGCTGAAATTTTCTTCTCTTCAAACCGACTGCCATATCTTCATCTAGGAACTTTGTTTTGCTCTGAATTTTTAGTATGTTGATTATGCATATGTTTTGTGATTCTCCCCCAAATTTCACGTTAATTCGAATTTTCTATAAAAAGTTATGAATTTTCTTCTCTCCATTACTTGCAGTAGTTTATTGCTGATTGTTCATGTTGCACAAATGTATGGGTGTTATTTTTAATGCAAATGAATGTTTTATTGCACGAAAATCGGTATATATGCTATTATATATATTAAATTATAAACTGTAAATTTTGGTGATAATATGGTGAATATTTCATGTGTTATAGAATTTTTTTATTAAGCTTATGTTATGTGGCTGCTTAAACAGTAATGTTGTGAGATTTTTGTTATGTGATATTTATGTATGATTATATAATTTTATTTGGAACTGAGAAATTTTGTGCTACTGTATGTGTATGTTAAAAATGATATAATATGAATTTTTAGGTCCAAATAAGTTTATTTTAATTGTTTGGCACAAATTATTACATGTGACTCACTGTTTTGCACCTAGAGTATGTTTGTAGTCCCTGTCTTCTAATGCACGTTTTGAGCTGTATAAAATTTATTTAAAGGTGATTTTTGAATATGTTATAATTCTGTGAGTGTATTACATGTGAGAATTTTTGTGGATTTTTCTATGATATGAAAATGTAAAAATTGGACCTAAGATAAATAGTATTCACTGCCTAACTAATGCTAGCAGATTTCATGTAGAATGTTATGTGAATTATTTAAAGTACTAATGAGATTTTTATGATTAAAGAAAAATCATGGTGATAGGTATATATGTTATGTATGTCTCTGCCAATTTTTATTTTTAAATTTTATGTAAATGTTAAGTTACTAATTTTTAAATTCATGAAGGTCAGAAATATTAGTATGCTGAAAGTGTTGTCCTAATGTTTTAAAGTTATTAAATATGATATAAGTTTATGTTTTCAAGAAATGTATATATGTATAAGGTTATGGGTGTTATGATATGGTAATTGATTCATTGAATAAATGTTAATTACCATTTTATAAATGTATGACATGAACATATTGAGAAGTGAGCACATCAAGACCGCGGCGTTGTTACCTACAAAAGTAAGATTAAGTAAGCTCATTGAG
>CAMOHE010010085.1:0-36404 GCA_946598075.1 Artocarpus hirsutus
GAAAACAGATAATGAAAATCCTTTATCAACAAGTCATTTGAATACATTTTTATAGAAATCCTTTTTAGGCCAAAGCATTTTAAAATCGGCTACCAAAGAAAGGGGTAGAAGTCCTACCTCAATACTCGTACCGGTGTTTCACACTGTGATCCCGGTCCGCTATACGTTAGCTCCGCGGATCCACGCACAAATCCTAAATGCATAGTAACTTAGCTCATTAGCATCTAACCCGAGATATCCTATGATACTAAATCATCTCATGATGTCCTAGTGTGCCATTTAGGTTTATAAAATCATTGTACAAAGTTGAAATTTAAATCAGGGTTCAAAACAGTTAAAACGGGTGAAAATCACAAAATTTTTCCTTGCTCGGTCGGTCTACCGGTTCCCCTGGTTCGGCCTACCGAACTGCACAGTTCGGCTTGCTGGAAGTCCAAGTCCGGTCGGCCAAACATTCCCAGGTTCGGCCTACCGGTCGGATGAATCCGGCCTGCCGATCCTTTGAATCCGGCCTGCCGAACACGAAGTTCGGCCTGTCGATCTGAGAAATTCTAGAAATTTTCACGCACGGGTCTCGGCATTCCAAATTTCAAATCTTCAAATCTAACCTGTTTTCTCAATTCCCAGGCATGGATAATCATCATAAACAATAGAAAATCATAATAGAACACTTTTTAATGATTTAAAACAAGTTTTAAACAAGATTTTTGTAAAAATCCGAAAATAGAGAAAATAGAGGAAAAATAAAAAATCTTGATTCTAATCCGTTTTTGATGAAATGAAGCTTCAATCCTAGTTAATCCAAGTTACTCTAAGCTAGATCAAAGCTTTTCTAGACTTAGAAACTCTAAAATTTCAAAATGCAAGAAAATCTTGAAAAATTGAAAAACTTTAGAAATTTTGAAATCTAACCTTAAATCGAAGCTTGAATCGAGTTTGTGGTTGCTCAATCGCATTCCCAAGCCTTCAATCCACAATCCTGAAGCTTGAAAATGAATTTGTTTCAAAAATTTATAGAGAGAAAACAAGAGGGGAAGAGAGAACCGAGAGAGAGATGAGCGAGAGAGGAGAGAGAGAGTGTTGCACGGGAGAAAACGAAGAGAGTGAGGGAAAAGTGAAATAAATAGAAGAAAAGAGAGAAAAGTAGTTGCATAAAGCTATGTGCAACCACACACTGTTTTCAAAATCAAATTGCTTCATTGAAAATTAAATTAACAATTAAAAACAATTTAGAAAAATTAAAAATCACTGAGAGAGTAAAATAATATAAGTTTTCCTTAATTTTCACAAAATAATCAATTCAAATTTAAACTACTCATTATGGCACACTAATCCACCATTTAACACTCTAATACCATTTAATCAACTTTGGGGTGTTACAATCAGTGGCTTGGGTTCGTAAAAGGAGTTGCAACCTTAGGTTCAGTATTACGGAGTTTGTTTTAGGTCTCGCGATAAAGAGGCAGCCAATTTGGGTTAGACAACTGACTTGCAAGCGTAAGCTGGGGAAGATAACATTATTTGATTATTTTTTTAAGAAATAAATTATATTGACACACTTTATGTTTCGCTTAAATTATAAATACACTCTATGGATCAAAACTAATCACACTCATACTTCCTAAGCTTAAGACTGTTAACTTGTATATAAAATGACAAAAATACTCCTTAAATCTCAACCATTGACCTAAAATCATCAAATCACAGCCATATATTGGTTTTTTACCTAAAAATTCAAAATTACCCAAAAAAAAAAAAGCTTTTTTTAACTTAAAAAAATTCAAAATCCTTAAAAAGTCAAAATCAAGAAAACAAAGGAAACAAAAAAAGAACCCAGGCCTCCCTTACCCCCGCCCCCCCACGCTACCCAATCCCTACTCAAATCCATCTAGCTCACCCTTTACTAGTAACCCTTGGCAACCCCACAACCAAGCTCAACAACACCACCTGCCCTTGCTTTCATCATGCCCAACACCACATGCCATCTTCTATCGCGCCTAACTCCGCCCACCCCTAATTATATCGAATTTAACCTCATCGGCCCCTTTTTCCATCGAGCTCGCCCCATCCACCCCCCTTTCCCATGAGCCCAGCCCAGCCTAGCCTAGCCTTGCCTTGCCCAACCCCTTCTCATTGAGCACAACCACCCCTATTATCCCCCTTCTCGTTGCAGCCAACCACCCGTCGCACCCCCGTGCCCGTCGTTAGCCCATTCCCATGTCCTACCTTGAAAGAGAGAAAGAGAAAGAAAAAGAGAGAAAAGGAAGGGAGAGAAATAAATGAGTAATTTTTTTGTTACATATTTTAAGGCTTTTTTAGTTACAATGTTATGTCTTATATGATTTCTTACATTATTAATTTATTTTAAGATTTTAAGTTTTGTATCTATTTTAAAGCTTTTTACATGATTATTTGTTTCATTTTTCTCAAAAAAAAAAAAATATTTGTTTTCTTTATTTTTTATAATTTTGTTATAATTTTTTAGTCTTTTATGAAAAACAGAGCACTAAACAAGAGGAAGAATTTTTTAGGTTTTGTTGGAATTAGTTAATTTAAAGAAGAGGAAGAATTTTTTAGGTTTTGTTGGAACCATTTTTTATAATTGAATTATTGTTTTCTTGGAATTAGTTAGTTTTGGTTTTGTTGTAATTAATTTGTTCTAATTATATTCTATCTTATTGGGGACATTATTGTTATATTTGGAGAAAAAATAATTTATTTTGTAATAAAATGAAATTTATAGTTACAAGTGTATACAACTTATTTAAACTCATTTTTAATGTCCAAGAAGCGTAAAATCGTTATTTTTAACTGCATAAAATAACTAAAAATGTTTTTTTTAATGAATAAAGCGACATTTTTGGTATTTTGGACAAAATTAACAGTCACCTCTCATAGTATGGTTCTTTGTGTGATTTTTTCAAAAAGTTAGGGGGTGTTAATGTGATTACTTTTGGCCCAGGAGGTGTCTCTATAATTTGGGCAAATTATAAGTGGTGTTAGTGTAATTTACCCTTTTTAATTATTATTGTTAAATGATAATTGATTTAGTAAGGGTATTTTAGTATTTTTAAGTAAATGATGATCATGTGTATGGCAAGAGATTGAGATAAAAATGGAAAATTGATGGACTTAAGTCAACTTAGTCCTTTTGCATCTTTTTTTTTTTTTTTTTTTTAAGTTTGGGGTTGTTTGAGCTAAACAAAAAAAAAAAAGAACAGAAACTAGTGAGTCACATCTTTAATAATTCAAGGACCATTCAAGTAATTTACTCGAACTATAATTTAAAAATTTTAAAGTGAAAACTATATAACAATTTTGATGCATGTAATTAAAAAAATAATCATATTATTAGTAAGTTGAATTTTAATTTAAAAATGAATAATCACACATTGATTGATATATATGTACATATATGTATGTATTGTGCTTGATAATCATAATTCTAATCATTTTGGTTACTATAAATACTTGTGCGTATATAATATATTAGTATTAAATATTTTTTGTCTTGTAAAAAGAATATATCAAAGCTCATCAAAATAACAGTATAATAAATTGTTTTATTTTAGTAACATAAATCAAAACAATTGTATTTAGTTTCTCACTCTAGCTTTTGTTTTTTTAATTTTGATCCTTAATAATATCTTGCTAACGAAAGATCAAAAGTGAAATAAAATAATAGAATAGGGATCAAAAGTGAAATAAAGTAGTAGATTAGGGACCAAAGTATAGTATTTTAAGAATATTCTATTACATAGTTAACACCTAACCAAAAAAGAGACCAAAGATGAAATAAAGTAAAAGATTAGGGATCAAAATGACACTTTTCAAATGTTGGAGACTAAATTTATAACTCAATTACTAAGTGTAGAGGTCAAGATTAATGAGGAGAATAACGCTATAATTTTTTTAGCCTTCCTACCCAAATCATATGAGACTTTGGTGACTACAAGTTCACTTTGAAAGACTATGCTGATTGTGGATGAGGTGTCAACTGTTAGGATTAGTCCCCTAAAGAATAAATACTTTAGGTGTTTTTATGATATTTTTGGTGAGATGAATAATAATGCAAATATTACATGTATTGATAAGTAAAAGATTAATGTGTGGGGAATATTAATTATTTGTTATCATATAAATTAATGGAGAATGACAATTAATTAATATTTGTTAATTTTTAATTATTGCCGATTATAGTTCCTTAGAGTTTAGAAATATATATCTAGGATTTATTCATGGAATTGTAATTTTAATAGGATGCGGTCTATCATTACCACCTAGAATTTATTGCTTTTTTAGAATTAGGATTTTCTATGTAATTATGACTAAGAATCATCAAGATGGATCATTCTATTGGAGATTTTATAATTTATTTTCTAAAAATTTTTGCTTTAAAATTTTCTGAGATTATATTTATATAACATGGACTGTTTGTGGCACTAGTATTAATCTGCCCTAGGAAAAAACTGTTGGGTACTATGTATAATGCTGGCTTTAGCCAACAAAATGGATGTTACTTGTAGTTTTCATGGACCAATGTTTTGCTGGCCCATGTGGGCTGACTAAGAGATTGGGCTAACACCTTCGGAGGAGCAATGCTAACAACACTTTCTTTCTCACTCTCTTTACACTCTCTACATTCAGAGTATGACATATGGAACTTATTAATATGATAAATTATTAGTTAAATAGCAAATGGGATAGTGGATTCTACATGTAAGAGAAAGAGAGTGCTACTAGCACTCATCTCAACAAGAAAAACATGAAAAAAAAAAGTTTATTAACCATTAACGTTTTAATTGACTATTTTTTTTAAATGACATAGGATTATTCAATTGATGTGACATTGTATGTAATTGATATGTTGTTTCAAATGATCCATCATTATGTTTTAATTGACATGACATTTTTATTTAATGTGATAAAATATTATTGTTAAGATCCTACTTCAAGCGTCTATTGTTTTGAGTGAATTAGGGTCTGTTTTACATAGAGTATTTCTCTTAAGTAAGTGCTTAAAACCTTGTTTTTAAAAAAGTTAAAAAAGCTTGAAAAGATTTAAAAAAAAATTTAATTAGTAAAAAAAATATTATGATAAAGTTTAGGATAAGTAGCTCGATTGGTCCCTAACTTTTTTAAAAAGGTACAATTTAGTCCCCAACTTTTTTTTTTATTTAATTGGCTCTAACTATTTAAAATGTGACACCTAAAAATTTTTAGTACATTAAAAATGCAATAATTAAGGATTATGTTAAGCAAATTATGTACAAATTTTGTGAGCTAAATTTTATGCTCAAAATTTTGTTAATTTAAGAGGTAATTTTGGTGTTACGAAGATTATTGTTTAAATCTGATTTTTACGAAAAATTTCATAACAGTGAAAATGAGATTTTTAAGGTTAAAAATCATACCATAGTCCTAAATAAGCAAGAGATGATATGAAAATAAGTTAGAAAGCTTAAATGTTGTAAAATATGTTGCAACAAATTTTAAGACAAAAATATAGCATAAAAAATGCATAGTATGAGAAAAATACAGTGTAAAAATTATACTGATAAAGTTATAAGTATAAGAATTATACTGATAAGTTTAAGCAATATAGAAACTACATTACAAAAAGTTAAGCAATATGAAAATTATACTGCATAAATTAATGCAGTATAGAAATTAGACTGTATAAAGCTAAGCAATATACGAACTGTGTGGATGACGTGAAAGCTTATGGACCATGAAGCACAGTACAAAAAAAAAATGCTAGTAGTATGAAACATATACCGGTAGTATAAAAAAATGCTGTTGGTATAAATTTAGACTGCTAAAAAGTTGATGTGAGACCCAAATGCCATCTTTTAGGTAGAGAAAAGGCCTCATCATCCCTTTGTTTCCTTCAATTTTGGTAGCCTAAAAGAGACCAAAAGTGGTCTCCATCACATATTTTTTATGTAAAAGCACAGAGAAAAGTCAAGAAAAAGAAAAAAGAAAGAAAGAAAGAAATTCTCTCTTCTCCCACAACCAAAACCAATAGCCTCTAGGAGATTTTCTCTCAAAGTTTGTTGAATATAAGCCTCCAAATCATGCTTTGAAGCAAGATTAACAGCGCTAGAGGAAGATTAAAGAGTTTTCAAAGTAAAAACTTAAGTTTTCCCTATTATGTTTTAGGGTTTTTGCTTACAATTTGAATGTGTTTTAATGGGGGGTCTTGCTAAGGTTATGTCAAGAGTTTTGACAAGGTTTTCAACCATTTCAAAAGAGGAGCTAAAGCTTGAAAAATCTCTAGGTAAAATCCTAAAACCCTAGCTTGAAAAGTTTATGTTTTAATTAGTACAACAAGTGTTTGTTGTAATGTTTATAGACCCTAGCATGTAAAATAAATTTTATGGTATGATCTGCTATGTTTTGTGATGATGTTGATGTTAATGATAGAAAGAAGAAACTAAGATTTAAGGTTTAAAAGGAAAAGTTTCACAAACTTTGATTTTAAACAAAGTTTGGATAGTTTTCAAGAAATTATGTTTTGAAGTGCTTAGAGGCCAATTTGTTCTCTAAATAATGTCTGGGAATAGCCAAAACAGTGAGGGAGGCAGCTTTTGTGAACAAAGTTTTGTAAAATATCAAAAGGACTAAATTTTAAAGTTTTGTAAAAATTTGACAGATTTAAAAATCAACCAAAAAGTCTACATTAACATTGGACTTTCAACAAAGTTAAAACACGAAAGTTGTAGAACTTATCAAAACTATTAAGACAACGCTGTCACTTTCCAAAATCCTACACGGTTTGAAAGTTATGAGTTTTACAAGATTTTAAGCACAAAATTTTGTAGAATGAAAATGTTATGAAATATATTGAAATTGACCAAGGAGCTTTTGTAAGTTTTATTCCTTGTAAAAAATGAATATGTTGGTATAGAATGGTCAATTTTGGTTCCGGGTGTTGAGATTTTGTGGTTCCGACCAAAACCGTAAAACTATGTGAAATTGAGTCTTCACTAAGGGAAATGTTGGTTTACAGCATGGCTGTGGGTAGTGAGTAACCATTGGTTTTAAGTTTGAAAAGATTAAGAGTTTTTATCAAGTAAAAAAATGAAGGAAAAACATTAAGAGCAAAAATGTCAAGATTTTTGCATTACAGGTCAAAACTGTAAAATTTTGGTAAAATAGATTTTTAACAAAAGGAAAAATGTTGTTTTGTTTTTCATAATGTTATGAGACATATAAAAATGTAAGTTATGTTTTAAAATGGGGTCTGAAAGTTTTTTAAGACTCGTCAAGGCTAAAATAGTCATTTTTTATAAAAGGGCCAAAATGGACCTGAAACGCTCGATATCGTAAAATGTCCCTTAGCAGGACTTTTTTTTGTAACATGTAAGTAATAAGATGGTAAAGTTAAATGAGAAGTTTAGTAAAGTCACAAAGTTTATGAAAAACCCGTTAAGGGTAAAATTGTCATTTTTAAGAAAATGACTAAGACGAAGCCGAACACTCTGAATTAGCAAAACACCCTTAGACAAAAAATGTTTCATAATATGCAAAGTTATGAAACCATCAAGTGAGATGAGAAATTTAACTAAGGGACATTCAAGTTAAGTAAAAGAAAGGTAAACTAATGGTTTACAAGGGAAAGGTAAACCGATGGTTTACAATAAAAACGTAAACCGATGAATTACAAACTAAAGGAAAGGTAAACCAATGGAATACAAACTAAAGGAAAAGTAAACCAATAGTATACAAAGTTAAGTAAAAAGGATGAACACTTAATGTTTAAAGTTTTGTCATCAATCGAGTAGATTGATAATATGAAATGTTAGCGAATAGTTGCATGTCATTTGAACGGGACACACAAGCTGACTAATAAAAAGAAAAAGAAATGAAATAGGAACGCTAAAGCGTTATCCAAATAAGTTTCAAACGTCACATATGGCATGAAGAAATTGATTTTCAAATGCTTTATAATATGTTTGCAAATGTATTTGCAACTGTCACCTAAGTTGTTGTAAAGGTGCGTTTTCCATTGATATGCTTAATATTTTAAAGATCAAGTCAAGTTTTGCAATATGTTTACAAAAGTTATGTTTAAAGTATGTTTGCATTTTGTTAATGCGTAATCTTTTAAAATTCAAAGTTATATGTTTTTATGTTTGCATTTGTTATGCAATAAGTTTTAAAGATTAAGAAATGGTTTACAAGGGTGTTTGCAATTATTTAGTTTAAAGAATGTTTGCATGTGTTGTGCATCATGTTTTAAGGTTCAAGTCATGATTGGTAGTATGTTTACACATGTTATGTTAGCATTTGATATGCTCATTAAAGTTAAAAAGAAGGTAAAACAAAGATGATAAGTAAAATGTTGTCCTAGCCTCCTTAATATAAAGTTACAAATTATGTTAAAGTTATGACATTGAAGTTCGACGGTCTAAAGTCTTCCACATAGGAAGCATCATGTTTATGTTCTCATGGTTGATGCTATTGTTACGAACACTAAAGTTCACAAGATAAGAAAAGATAAGAATGATAATAAGAAGTTAGAGTAAGAAAGTAAAATAAGATATGAATGATCATAAAATGCTTGTAACTGAAAGTTTATAATTGAGCATAATTGGAATCATGTATTATGACATTGCTTGCATTCCTTTTTATGATATGTGTATGTGATATATTTATGAAAAACATTCTAAGAAATGTTTTACGAAAAATATATATGAAAAACATTTTAAAGAAAATGTTTATAAGAAAAGGTTTATGAAGAACATTTGAGAAACGTTTATGAAAACTGTTTTACGAGAAAAGTTTTATGAGAGATGGTTTTTATGATTTATGAGATAATGTTTGAACTTATTGAGTGTAAGCTTATTTAAAGTTCCTTTATGCTGTCAGTAGTCCCATAGGTGACTAGTAGGACCTGTTTGAAGAGTTTGATGCTATAGAGGACAGATGCAAAGATTGGGTGTGGATACCACTATGAGAAGTCTTCCGCTAGGTTTAAGAAAATTCTTTTTTACTATTTGATATAATTTTTTTAAAGTTTTAAGAAAGTTAATGTTTAAGGAAATATTTCGTAAAAAAATGTTTACGAAAAACAGTTTATAAGATATATATATATATATATATATAATTAAGGTTTAATCTAAGTTTTAGTTTATGTTGCAATAGATATTATAACAAATTTTTAAGTATGTTTTAAAGTATGTTTAAGGAAAAAAATTATCTAACATTTTCTTACTAAGTAAGTACGATTAATGTTCATTTTAGATATGTTTAAAGTTAAGGTACAATGTTTAAGAAATTTTAGTGACGGCTTGAAAAGATGGGGCGTCACATAAAAAAGGTGTGATTGGTCCCCAGCCATTAACTTTGACCGTTAAAAATTTTTGAATATTATTTTTTAATTGAAATTACTAAATTACCCTTCAAATGATTAGTACATTAAAAAATTAAGAATAGATCACAACTATTGATTTAAAAACACCAAATCGTAACCATTGGTTTGATTTTCACCCAAAAGATATTCAAAATCAACAAACCAAAAAGAAAGAAAAACAAAAAACAAAAAACTAAAAAACCTAATCTCTTTCTTCTTCTTCTTCTTCTTCTCAAATGTCCAACCAACTCTGGCAACCTCTACTCACCGCCCTACTCTTGCACTGGCAACCACCATGAGAGATCACAAACGATCGTGAAATGCGACCACAGATCGTGACCTCACTACAGTTCGACAATATAGACGACCCGGGTGCCGCCATCTTATCATGTACCCAGACGTTGACATTGTTGTAACCCCTTTATGATCCACCGTCACGAGCTCCCTATAAAAGATCACGTTTTGCTATGAAACACAACCCACTACAATCCTCTAACAATGACTCCCCACACCTGACTGGCCAATCAACCCTGCCATTGGGAAGCTCTTTGTGCTCATCGAGTTCTCCAGTATCCCTGGCCGTGTCTATGGCCCTCTTCCACAGTTGGTCTCGCAATTGAAGAGGGCGATGCTCAAGAGTAGGAGGAAGAGGAGGAGGATGTTGCCGGTGGTAAATGGGTGTGGTTAGAGCAGAGTGGTTTTAGATCTGATTTTATTTTTTAGCTTGATTTTATATATTAAAAAGATATGATTTTGTTTTTTGAGTAGAGATCTGATTTTTTTTAACATTAAAAAGACTATTTTTTTTAAAGGGGATCTGATTTTTATATTTAAAATTTGATTTAAATAATATATCTATATGTTTTTACTTTTTTATTTTCTATGTTTTAATTTGAATTTCCTTAAAACATATTACATAGTTTCCTAAAATACCCTCACTAAAGTGGTCAACATATTTTTTAATGGTTAGACTTAATGGCCAAGGATCAAATTGTACCATTTTTAAATGATTAGACTCAATTAAATAAAAAATATTAATAACCAAATTGCATCTTTTTTAAAGTTAAGGACCAACCAAATTATTTACCCTAAAGTTTATAATGTCTTACGATTAAAAAAAATATTTGTGTTTTTTTAAATATTGTAGACGTTGGATCTACAATCAAATACAAAAAATATATTAATTCAGTTTAATGTGTTCCTTTTAATGGATATGGGCCCTCAAATCACCATTATTTAGACCTGTTTAGCTTCAAAGAGAATTTTTTAGGCTAATTGCAGGAAGCAATTTAAAAACCAAGCCAAATAAAATGAAATAATTCTAAAAAGGTAAAAGATACCACACACGTAAATTTATAGTAGGTCACTCTATAAAGAGAGCTACGTCCACTGTTATTCACTATGTATGAATTCAAGGTGTTACAGATTACAAAGATGGTAGATGAAGACAAGGAGAAATTTCAACAAAGTTTCTATATATCCTTTTTGGTGTTCCTTCAAATGAAGACGACATTCCTTTACATAGAGGATGAAGAGAAGTCATGAATTCTAACTGACAGAATGGGGATGACAATGCTTAAGGTAATCATAGTAGCGGGACATGTGTAGATCTATAGTTGATTGTATGAATCATGCTGTCCCCACATCTTTGTTTGTGGCTGGACATATTCATAACTGTCAGATTATGTGAATCGATCCCATCAACTTAACATTTTGAAGAAATAAAACCTTCAATAGAAAAGGCTACCCGAATGCATGATTGGCTTGTAACCAATTGAATCGATCGAAACTCTAAAAGAACTCTTTCATAACAAAGTTCCCCTTATCAAACAACTTCAAGTCAATTGAACTTGTTGGGCTCGACTCGCTTTAACTGCTAGGCCTCAATAGACGATTTAGGCCTAGCCAATCGTAACCCAACAGTAAACCCCCCACTCCTAGTTGATTTATCGACTACAAGAGTGGACAAATCCCAATGTTTAGTTTGATGACATGTCATCCTAATTGAAACTTTACGTTCACACTAGAATCATCACCATCTCTCAGGAAATCTCAATACTCAACTACCTACAATGCATGTCACAATGTAATTGGTAGGCCCCAAAATATCTCTGTAGTGCTGACGCATGCATCTGACTCGAAAAGACATTGTCTCGGTTTAAGCAAGAATTCAAAAAAAGCAAAATCTTATTTGTCAAATCAACTTTTCAAAAACTGATCTCTATCATTGATCAAACTCCTTTGGACAATATATAAGCCCATTTTCTCTTTCTCTCTTTCCATTTTACACAATCTTCTTCGAACCCAAGGCGATTTTCCTCTGTTTTCTCTGGCTTTCTAGTAACTTTTAGGCAAGATTCCTCTCTTTTTGATTGATTTTCTTGTGATTTCCTTTCCATAAATTTGTTTATCTTTCAATTTCAAACATTTTAGTGCTATTTCCAACTCATTTTCTAAGAAAATCCATGATTTCTTACCTGTTTGGCTCTTGTGGGTGAACCTTTAAGAACGTCTCGAGATTCTTCAGATCTCAAAAAATTTAGGCCTCAAATCATTAAAACCTTAGATTTCCTTTTAAGAATCAGTTTTAATGAAAATGTTGAAGGCCATCGATGTTAGTTCAAGTTCGAGCGGGGGGTGAGGATCTATGTTCTAGTAGCGACAACAGGGAAATAGATGAATGGATTAGGGAACAATCCAGAATCGAGTGGAACTCCAAAACTGACGATGCTAAGACTAGCAAGGAAGCAGAAAAGGACCCTGTGCAAAAGAGAAATAGGACTGCAGGTCCTTCAAATCCAATCGAGCAAATTGAAATGCTCGAAAGAGAAAATACATCTCACCAACAAAAGGAGTTTCCTTCTTTGTGAAAAACCCAAAATTGATTCTAACCAAGGGGGACTTGTCAACAATTAGGTAAAGGTGTAGGATTCCTTCTTCAGTCGACATCCGACTTCCTTATCCGAAGGAGCAAGTTGACATGCAAAACAACAACTATTATACGTATATACAAACTAGTTTGAACTTGGACTTTGATTGTCTATCCTAGAATTCATGTTGGAAATTGGTCATCATGATATCTCCATAACACAACTTATGTCGAATGGGATGCAGCTACTAATCACCTTAATAGTACTAATCGAAGAAGCTGGCATTAATTTGGATCTTCATGACTTCCTTTGGTCCTATTCTCTAAAGCCAAATAATAAAAATAGAGGGGTGCTTTTATTTTGTATACCGACAATTGAAGCAACTCATCTTTGATTTTGTCAATGTGGATAGGCGTTAGGAAAAGAAATATTTCTTCATGTTGATTCACGATGACTAAGTCGAATTGACCACTCGATTCCCTTTTCTTTTCACGTTCGGTCATATTGGTAAGTATCGACACTTTTATCTATTTTAAGCAGCAATTCCAACTAATCTTAGCATTTTATTTTTTTGTAGATTACGAGCTAAACTGTCTCGCCTCTATCGGAGAAATGTTTCATGCCAGACTTAAAGCTCTGCTCGAGTTGAAGGGACGGACTTGGACTAAAATCTCCCACCCTGATTGACTCGAAAAGCCATAATTTGGAAAAAGGCTTAGAGAAATCCCAATAGGTATTCCAATTTGCTTTGCAAAAATAGCCAATTAGGTCTTTGTATGTTGTAGTGCACTTTTGCTACTCTACGGTCTATCAAAATTCATAACTCCTCTCACTGATGAAGACGCTCTTCTCGAAGACACTGCATTGTCATCAATGAAGATCTCGCTTCCTTTGTTCGATGACACCATGAAGAGGGAGGCTGCCGTGAGAGCTACGAAAAAAAAGAAAAAGAGAGGCAATGGAGGCAAATCCAATACCTAAGAAAAATCGATTCCACCAACTGATACTTACTAATTTTCCTCCACGACCTCCATTTGACATTCAGTCTCAAGTGTTGAAGAAAAGAAAAGCTGTGGAACAGTCTATTATTATCGAGGAAATTGAAGCAAAGGTTGTCGATGAAACTCTTGATGTCCCAAAGAACATCAGCATCCTTTTGGACAAGGAGGTGACATTAAGAGCGTCAAAGAACTTCACATTGGACAAAGATACTTTCGACAGGAAGTCATTCTCTTGGTTTTGTAATGAATCCACTTTGGCCCTTGGACAGGTAAGGCCTTAAGTTTTAACATGAAACTTTTTTTTTACTCATCACACTAACTCGTACTAAATCTTTCCATTATACTGGCCCATCAGCTTCATAATACTTTTGTAAACAAAGCTATCTACAAGGACGAACAATTAATTTTGACTGTCACGGAGCTTCAAGAAAAGCTTGAGAAGGCTGAGTCCAAGAGGGATGATAGGAAGAGGGAGAAAGATTATGCGATCGATGCATTGGCGAGGTCAAACGAAAAAGTTCTCAACTTAAGTAGTAGTCTCCTTTTAGCAGAGGAGACGGTAAGCTCCCTACCTAAGGAGATGGAGACGAAGACCTAAGAACTTGAAGATATCAAGGAGCAACTACTCGATATTCATAGTGATTCCTCCATTAAAACAAGGCTTGAGACACTGAAGGAGTTCAAATCAGGTTGACTTAGCAGCCTTGATATTGACAAACAAATTGCAAAGCTTGAAGCGCTCATGTCTCCCGATGAGTCTGATGTTGAGGAAGTGGATGCGAGCAAGGCAGTTTGTGAGGAGACTAGGGCCGAGGCTTCCTCAACTCTTGATTCTTCAAGGATCGAGGCATTGATGGGAAGCAAACAAGTTGTTGTACCCTCGTCTGTTCAAGCAACAAGGGGGGAAATGATGGAACAGCAGAAGGAGAATCCATCAAGATTATTTGATGTTAATCCAGCAATTTTGGCATCATTTTCTTTTTTGAATTGAACAATTTTTATTGAGTGTTGAACTGTGTTGAACTAATCACCATTTGCTTTTTTCCACTATCAACAATATTGATCCCTTTTTTGAAGTTTTAATTTGTTAAGAATAATTGAACTTTGAATTTGTTAGGCTTTAAAACTTGTGGAAATTGAACGATAATTATAACTATTTTAAGTCAATCTTGAGGGAATTTGGCATAAAATTTAAACCAATAAGATGGTTTAGCAAGCCAAAGTTTTTCAGTAAGAGCTAAATAATGTTAATTCAAACATGAGATCAAATACTAATAAATCTATTCAATTCGTAATGAACCATGATGTTGTGAATAAGAATCGACCAAGCATTCAACAAAATGATCGAGTTGGGAGTTTATATAGAATAAAAACTTGTAATGAACCATGAAAATGGCTAGCCATGAGGATGGCAATATAGAATCAAACTCGAGATGAAATGATCGAGTTCAATGTTTGGGAGCCATGATAATGACAATATATGATCAAAATCGAAACAAGTTCGTTGAGCCCATAGAAAATAAAAAGCCATGATGGTGATGCAAGATCCAACTCGGGACAAGTTAATCGTATCTATAGTTTGGACTTAAAAGATAGCCATGGTGATGGCGAGGTAAGTTTGAACTCGAAACGAGTTGATCAAGTCCATAGAAACTTAATAGCAAGCCATGATGGCAATGCAAGATTGAATTAAGGACGTGTTGATCGAATCTGTAGTTTAGACTTTAGATAGCCATGGTGATGGCAAGCCATGAAAATGGTGATTAAAGATTGAATTCAGGGACTGTTAGAGCCATGATGATGGCAAGCCTTGGGAAAGATGGTGGTTGTAATAATAACGTGGCTCCACCCATTTATAATTCCTGGGCTGCCTACATACCCATGTGTAGGGATTAAGCCAAATGTAGTTTAATTACAATTCGCATCTTACAGCTGAAACAAAATCAAATCAAATGATAGAATGCAAAATTTTGAACAAAAACAAAGTTTATCATAAATTAAACATAGCATTTCTACAAATGGTAGGCATTCCAGCTTTTGCTGATGATTGATCCATCAACTTTTTCCAACTTGTAGACTCATCTTGAACTACAGCTTGTATTTGAAACTGACCTTCCCAATTGGCTGCAAATTTCCTAGCATAGACTTCCTTTGTTTTCTGAAAGACATTTCTAAGTACAAGGTCCCCTACCTGGAACTTTCTGATTCTGACCTTCTGGTTGTAGTACCTAGCAGTTGCTTACTGATAACGACCAAGGCGGTAAAGCATATTCTCCCTTTTTTTGTCTACTAGATCCAATGTTTCCTACATTATTTCTTCATTCTTTACTTTATTGAGGTGCGAATAGTCGACTTGAAGATGTTGAGTATCAATCTCTACTGGGATGACTACTTCAGTTTCGTCTATAAGGGATAATAGGGATTCGCTAGTCACATGCCTGAGAGTCATTTGGTAGGCCCATAACACTATAAGGAGTTCTTCAACCTAGTGTCCTTTTCTGGCTTCTAGTTTCTTTTTTTGGTTCTTCATGATCATCTTGTTCGTTGCCTCCACTTACCCATTCCCTTGCTGGTACTTGGGTATGGAGAAGCTTAAAATACTATCCCATTCGTGGCAGAACTTTTTGAAGGACACGGACATGAATTATGAGCCATTATCAGTGACGATCTCCCTTGGTACTCCAAACCAACAGAAAATATTTCTCCAAATGAATCTTTCGACATTTCGCTCTTTAATATCTACAAAAGCTTTACCTTCGACCCATTTAGAGAAATAGTGTATAAGGATGAGAAGATACTTTGCTTGTTTAGGGGCTAGAGGGAATGGTCCAACAATGTCCATTAAGTATTTCATGAACAAATATGATGAGGTTACCGAAGAAAGTTCCTCAGTAGGTTGACAGATGGCAGGTGCATGCCTCTGATAGCTATCACATTTCTTAGTGAAACTCTCGCAATCACCTTGCATGGTCAGCCAGTAGAAACCCTGCCTTTTGATTTTGTTACATAAGGATCTTTCCCCCCAAATGGTTGCCGCATGAGCCTTCATGCACCTCTCGGATGACTTTATTGACTTTGTTTTCTCCAAGGCAACGAAGATGAAGGCATACAAAAGATCGCCTATAGAGCTTCTCATTAATCAAGCAATACCTTGTAGTTTGGACTTTGATCTTCCTTGTGATCTGCTTATCCTCAAGTAGCCACCCATCATGTACGTACATCTCAATGGGAGTTCTTTTATCATACCTCAAGTGCACATAGTCTACCTCTTTTGCCAATTTGATGCTTGGTCGATCGATGTGCTCCAAGGGATTAATTCTTCCTTTGTTTACTTTGATTGAGATCCCAAATTGGTGAGTGCATCTGCTCTAGAGTTTGCCTCTCATGGTACGTACTTCACCTTGAACCGATCGAATTGGGCCTTGAGATTGTTTACCAGCTTTAGGTAAAAGATCATTTTTTTTGTCTCACGCTTCATACTTGTCTTAACATGATTCATGATCAAAGTGGAATTGCTTTCTACAATAAGCTCGACAACCTCCAATGCTGCAGCAAGTCTCAAACAGACAATTATGGCTTCGTATTCAGCTTCATTGTTTGTGACTTTGAATCCCAATCAAAAGCTTTGCTCGATCTATTTGCCTATTCGTGATCATCAAAGCACTCCTACTCCTGATCCTCTTTCGTTGTTGGCTCCATCAACCTTCATAATCCATTCCCTAGGTCTGTTGGCATCTGCTTTTATGTTAATTTGGCTACAAAATCTATAGGCACTTGTACCTATAGTGTTGTTTGAGGTCTATACTCGATGTCAAACTCCGTTAGCTCAACAACCCATTTTGTCAATCTCCCAAAGACATCAAGCTTATGCAAAATGACATACATCGAGTACAACGACAACACCATGACGGTATGACTTTAGAAGTATGGTCGAATCTTTCTGGCTGACATGACAAGTGTAAGGGCAAGCTTCTCAACAATAGAGTACCTCGTCTCTACATCCAACATTGTGTGGCTAAGAAAGAAAACAGGCTTCTGAATCACATCTTCTTCTCTAACCAATGCCGAACTCATTGCGGTCTCTGAGATTGCCAAGTAAAGAAAGAGTGTCCCTCCGTCTTTGGGCACATGGAGAAGTAACTCTTCAATACCTAGAATGCTTGCTTGCATCATTTGCTCCATTTAAATCTTGTGTTTTTTTCAGTAGCTGGAAAAATAGGAGGCATTTGTTTAAAGACCGAGCTATGAATTAACTTAACGTAGCGACTCGTCTAGTGAGCTTCTAGATCTCACACTTACTTCTTAGGGATGGCAACATTTGAAAAGCTATTATCTGATTTGGGCTTGTTTCGATCCTTCGTTTTGTGATGAGGTAGCCCAAGAACGTTCCGCTTGCCACCCTAAATGTATATTTCTCTGGGTTCAACTTCATGTTCTGCTTTTGAAGCACCTCAAAGCATTCTTACAGATGTCGAATATGGAGGTTAGCTTGAAATAATTTCACCAACATATCGTCAACATAAACTTCCATGTTCTTACTGATATGCTCCTCGAACATCATATTGACCAGCCTTTGGTATATGGTTCCTATGTTCTTCAGCCCAAAACACATAACCTTGAAATAGAAGATCCCCAGTTCCATGATGAAAGCAGTCTTTTCTTGGTCTTCCAGGTGCAAGAGAATTTGATTGTAACCACAGAAAGCATCGAGAAAGCTCAAGACTTCATGGCCTACTGTTGCGTCGACAAGACGATCGATATGTGGCAGTGAATAACTGTCTTTGGTGTAGGCTTTGTTTAGATCAGTGAAGTCTATGCACATCCGTCACTTTTCATTTTTCTTTTTGATGATTACCATATTTGCCAACCAATCAGGGTATTGTATAGGAAGGATGAGCCCAGCTTCTAATAACCTTCTCAACTCGTCTTTAACGATGTTGTTTCGTTTGATGCCAAGTCTCCTCCTCATTTGTCTCATGGGCCAATGGTCAAGATCAACATTAAGTTGATGTGAGATTATGCTTGGTTAAATTCTAGGCATATCTATATGAGGTCATGCGAAACAATCATTATTAGTTTTCAAAAAGTCAACTATGGCAAATTTCTCCTCTGGGTCGAGTTACGATCCAATTTTCACTATTTGTCACTTATCATTTGGATTGGTTTGAACTTCATCAAGTTGCTCCAACACCGACTCAACATAATCTTGATTACTCTAGCCACTTGATGGTTTTGTCTATAATTGCTATAAAGCTGACTTCATGTGCTTCATAGCAGTGGCATAGCTCCTTGCCACTTCCTGGCTTCTGCATATTTCTCTAACTCCTCACTTCATTGAAAATCTAATTTGTTGTTGGAAAGTCAAGGGGACGGCCTTTGTTATGTGTATCCAAGGTTGCCCAAAGATGATGTTGTATGCTGAAGGATAATGCATAATGAGGAAACTTACCATCCTATTCTCCCTGGCTGCATAGATAGGCAGCTTAATCTTGCTAACTATCGTGGTTGCTTCGCCGTTAATCCTTACTAGGGTTGTAGTAGACTTCTTAATCTCTTTTTCATCAATGTCCATCTCTTTCAACATCAAGAGGAACAAAATGTTAGCCAAACTTCTATTATCGACAAGTATTCTTCCAATTTTGCAATTAGCGATATTAAGTTTGATCATCAAAGCATCATCATGAGGACTATCAAGCCCGAATGCCTCTTTGCTCTGAAAAAAAATTGTTTGCTCACTGTATTCATCAATTATCGAACTAGTACTCGTTTGGCACTCTTTCCTCTAGTGAGCCTTCATTTGGTTAGCGGAGTCGTCGCTAAAAACACAGCCCTTACAAATGGCTCCGATTACTTTCCTTACTAGTGGTGGTGATGGTGTCTTCTAAATTGGTGGTCTTTCTTTCCACCTCATTGTCAGTCAAGCCCATAAGCTTTTCTCCTTTGCTTGGGCAAGTATTCTCTCAGATGTCCTTTTTTAAGCAATTCCATGATTTCAGACCATAGAGCCTTGTAGTCGAATGTTAGGTGTCCTGTGTCCCGATGGAACTCTCAGTACTTTGTATGGTTGTGGGACCAACTCAAAGCCATTTTGTTCGACCACCTGACATAATCCTTTCCTTCTAACTACACAACCAGCTCGTTTGGGGATATGCTTAGAGCATATTTTGGTGGTGATAGTTTGGATCGTGACTTTTCTTCTTTCTTCCTTTCTTCTCTCTTTGGTGGTGTCCTTGTTTGCCCTTTTTGATCTATTCATGTCTTCTACTGCCTTTTGAGCCACCTATTCTAATCGCTATTCCTTGCAAGCTCTCGTTTGCACCTTTCATTCTCTTCTTCCAAATCGATCCATCCCTTTGCTTTGTTTAAGGCCTCTTGGATGGTTTAAGGGTAGTTAGAGTAGATGATGTTCTTGAAAGCAAACTTATGCATGAGTCCCTTTTTCAATGCTTCTCGAGCTTTCCATCTTCCAAATCTAATATCTCAGAGAGAGCTTTGCTAAATCTCTCGATGTATGCGTGTAACGACTCGCCTAGGCTCTATATGACTGGCAATTAGTCTTTAGTTGTCTTACTGGTTTTTATGTGCATTGAGTAGGCTTTGACAAAAGAATCTACCAAGTCCTTAAAGCTATCGATCGACCCAGAGGGCAGGTTGCTAAACCATCGTAGTGCCAGCCCTGTGAGACTCTACGCGAATAGTTTGCACATCATCTCATCTAGAATTAAGTTTGGGATGTTCGTCGCGCTAACTACATTCTTAGACTATAAAAAGTGATCCTTCAGGTTTGATGTTCCTTCCAAGCAAGCGAACACAAGGTTGCCATCCTTTGAAGGAACGACTGAAGTAATCCTCATCGTGAATAGAGTTTCTTGAATGTTCTTCGAGATATCATCTAATGCTGGGGTTTGGCTCACTGCATTCGAGACTTTCGAATCAAGCTTTTCTTTCACGAGCTTAGAATTTTGTTCAAGCATTTCCTTCATCATTTGCTAAACAGACTTAGGAGTTAATAGGGTTGGTGTCGAAGTGGCTTTGAATCGAGTGGTTGGCTCGACTATCCTTTAAAGTTCTTTATTCGCCTTAATGTTATGCCGGTTTGGGTTTGGAAGAATGCTCGTTGTTGTTGTCATTGCTGCAATGGGTGTTACTAGCGTTGTAGTTGTGGCAATTGATGTTGTTGTGATTGTAATTGCTAGTGTTGGAGTTAGGGTGGTGTATAGTGGTTGCATCCTCCTGATGGGGCTAAAGAAGGATTGTTGTCTAATTGGCTACTACTTTTGAAACTACCACTATGTTGCCGTCATGATAGGGAGTGTTGAATACCCATAATATGGTTAATAATATGATAACGATGCCATTTGAAAGTTTTGGTAACTAATTTGGTTCCTCATAGTTAAGTTTTCACTGTTGACTTGCTCCAATCTCTTGTCATGCTCCTAGGGGCACACAGCTTGCTTTTGAAGCATCTTCTTAAGAGTTTCTACCTTAGCCATGAGGGCTTCCATTTGTTGGTTCGCTTGGGGAGCAGCTTTGGTTTCTTCGCTTGGAATTGCAGGCGTATGGCAATCGTCTAAGTTGTTTACCATGTCTAGTGATCGAACTAGAAGATCCTCGTGTTGGCGATCTAAAGGCCCCACAGTGGGCACCAAACTATAGACGTTGAATCTACAATCAAATACAAAAAATATATTAATTTAGTTTAATGTGTTCCTTTGAATGGATTTGAGGCCTCAAATCATTGTTATTTAGAGTTGTTTAGCTTCAAAGAAAATTTTTTAGACTAATTGCAAGAAGCAATTTAAAAACCAAGCCAAATTAAATGAAATAATTCTAAAAAGGTAAAAGATACCACACATGCAGATTTGTAGTGGTTCACTCTATAAAGAGAGCCACGACCACTGTTCTTTACTATATATGAATTCAAGATGTTATAGATTACAAAGATATCAGATGAAAACAAGGAGAAATTTCAACAGAGTTTCTATATATCCTTTTTCATGTTCCTTCAAATGAAGACAATATTCCTTTATATAAAGGATGAAGAGAAGTCGTGATTTCTAGCTGACAGATTGGGGATAATAATGCTTGAGGTAATCTAGTAGCAGGGCACGTATCGATCTATGTTTGATAGTAAGAATTGTGCTTTCCCTACGTCTTTGTTTATGGCTAGACATGTTCATAACCGTCAGATTATGTGAATCGATCCCATCGAGTTAACACTTTGAAGAAATAAAACCTTCAACAGAAAAGGATACCTGAATATGGGATTGGATTATAACCAATCGAATCGATTGAAGACTATGATAGAACTCATTGATAACGAAGTTCTCCTTTGTAAGACGTGTATGCCCTAAGGAGTAAAACTGTAATATGTTTTTAGAGACATTTTTATTAATAAAGAATTTATTTATTATTTATATACCAAATCTTATCATCCTTACGGTCATATTTGTTGAATGTATGTTCAGCAAACAAAAGTCTGAAACTGTCAGTCTAAACCTTTAAGAATTGAGCATATGATGAACAGATTATGTGGAAGACATGATTCTTAAGGTGACAGTTTAAATCATAAGATCCGCAATCAAGAGAATAAAGTTGGGTGCTTTATTCATGTAAAGATTGTTATGTTGTCTATATCCCTAATGGGAGATGGTTTGTCTTGACTATCGGAGGTGGACTCCACAAATAGAAACATTAGCAAATTGTTATATGTAATGATCTGTTGGATCGGGACATAAAATGAGTTAATTTGGATTAATAATTCTATCTTGACATGTCGATTCACTTTAGACAATTATGTGTATTCTATCCTAATTTTGAGTTGAATAATGGGCCCGTTGTCTTGACTTATGTCTTTTGATATATCAAAGGGTGAAATCCACATTTTAATAGTGGTATGCATGCCGGTGCATTAGAGGCATGACACTTGATGGCGTAGACTTGTTATTCATAAATATAAAATCCATAGCTCCTTTTTAGGAATAGTGATATCCTCTTATATGCGTTATCTTGTAATTGAAAAACTAGAGCGCTCAACCATTTGGATACATAGGTGTAACCAAATGGTATACTGTCTTTGGATGGTAAGTTTTTCGATAGTGAGATAATGGAGTGTAAGAGAAAAATAATCGAAAAGGTAAGACAGAACTTATCTTTAAGCCAATTATGGATAATCCTATGGGAATACTATTAGTGATATGCCCTAGGCTAATTATGTAATGACCACATATTGACTCGTTGCATTTGCATTTTATTAATAAAGAGGCATTTTCATTATTTTTTTAATTCTAATTCAATGAATAGTTAATTCTGCCTAAGGTCATCAAGTATATGACTTAGTAGTAAAACTCTTAGGTAAAAATTAAATTCTACTCTAAATTATTCTTAGTCAGTTATTATTATTGGGATAATAATGAATGAAGACTAGTATGAAGTTTGACTGATGATTATGTTTTATTAATCATGTGTATGAGATACTAAGTCAACTCATATATACATACTTGGGAAATGATGTATTGGATGGACCTGCTATGAGAATACTGCATGGATAATTATCATAAGTGATTCTTATCACAATAGTATTGTTGTAGTCCTCTGACCTGAAATTAACATTGTTTCCTACATGACAAGTTCTATATTTTGATACATTCTAATATTATCTTTAACAAGATGATGGAATGGATTGTTGTTGGATATAGAGTGAATCATGTAAGGAATGTGAGTGATTAAGAAAGAATGTGTCCCTCATTTATTATGAGAAAGATATCTATGGGCTCCTCGATAAGTTGGACTAAAGAAAAATGTATGGCCATACTAGAATGAATTGATAAGGGTTATCAATATCAGTCTACTTAAGATCGAGAAATAAGATTATTGAATAGTACAAGGATGACATAAACCATGCCTTATGTTCAATCAAGGTATGTAGTGACAAAAGGCCTTTAATACTTATTGTGGATTAGGTTATGTTGGATTATTGACACTCACATAACTTAGGTAATCATAATGTCTTGTTAGAGGTAGCTTATGATTTGTGGGCCAGAAACAGAATTTCAAGCCCACTACCAATGTTATGTGAACCTACAGGGTAGCATACTTAGAACAAACCAAAAACGAATTTTGGGTTTATTGTATCTAGGTTCAATGAACTTGATAATGTCCAAATTCGATGTACTAGATATGTCTAGGTTCATTGTATCTGACATTATCTAGATTCTCTGAATCATATTTGAATTATAGATTTTGTCTAGATTCTTTGAATTATATTTGAATTATAGTTCACCCTAATTAAAATCTGACTCTATCTCGAAGTCAATAGATATATACATATATATGTTTTAGGGTTTCTAGCTGAATTAAGAAAAAGAAGGCGTTTTCTTATTCTAAAAGGCAAAAATATTAAAAACCTTAAAACTAGAAAGAAAGTCATTTACCGTAAGGAGAGGGCGCTAGCATACCAATTCATTTTTGAGAGAGTCTGTTCGTGTGGATACCTGCAGAGGGCGGTGCTCTGAGTAACAACGTCTGAATCTGATCTTGAATACAAAAAGCTTGAGTTAAAGTGTCGCTAGAGTAAACCCGCTCTCTTTCTTCTATAAATCTTGCCCCTTTTGCCATCCTCATAAGATTCAATTACTTTCTTATCAATCTAATCGAATTGCATAGATCCTGCGAGGGTTTTGTGGGAATTAATTTTAATTTTTTGCTACTTATTTGAATCACAAAATCCAATAAAACTCAACAGATACGATAAATTACGATATGTCATGGAGACTTAGCTACATGGGCTTTGTAATTCTATATAGTTCAAGAGTGTAGCTCTAAGCTTTTAGTGAAGTAGCGTTAGAGTTGATAATTATGAAATGTATATCAAGGATATTGGGTTTTATAATTATCAAGAGCTTGAACTATATAGGTCCGCCAGGTCCCTTTTACTGGCTCATAAAAATCTTGTAACGATACGGTATATTTTTACAATAATTGGTGAACTGTGTCAAATTATCAGATTGGCTGAAATTTGATAGGATCAGATAATTTATGTTTATTTATTAGTTGAATTAATTTAGTGAAAATTAATTCAAGAAAACTTGTTGAATTTTCAGGATCAAATAATTCATGTCTGTTTATCGATTGGATTAATTTTGAATAAATTAATTCATGATAAACTTATTAATTATTAGGAATATTTATTTTCCTAGAGGTTATCTAGATATGACTATTTTAATCAGATGACTTCTCTATTGGGTTATTTGGATTAAAACTAAGGCTTTATCCCAAGAATCTCGGGTGGAAAATAAAGATTCGCATGGATAATTTATCGTAAATTTGGCAGGCCAATCTTTAAGTTTGGCCTGCCGACGAAGCAAGTTCAAAAGGTAGATCTAGAACTTTGGCCTATCGACTGAGTGTTAAATAAATCCTATGTTTCCATGTAGATTTTATCAGATATTGATCCAAATTTGATTTTGATTCAAATTTTCGAGTCCTTATCTGATAAGGACTGACTCCTGGGCACAACCTCTATAAAAAATGGAGTGAGACTCATTGTTATTTAGGTCAATTGAGAAATTTAGAGTGAGACTTTGCCAACGAGACTCTGCAACTCTCCAGGAAGCTGTTGTTCACAAATCATGAACTATAGCTTTAGGTCTTTTTTAATTGGTTGGAAGGAGAGCCACTTATGGAAGAGCTGTACGAGTGTGCCCACACATACATCGATCGTGGATAGAGAATAGCAAAGAAGATTAGTTGGTTAAAGATCTTTTAAAATGTTACTTCTCTTCAAGGATTGCGAAGCTTTTCGGCATACAAAGTTAGTAAGATCTGGTTAATTTATACATATAGTGTGTCAAACTTGTGTTTTAAAAAATACTCTGGTATAAAAAATTTAAAAATTCTATTGTGTATTGTTTTTCCCACAATTGGTATTAGAGCTATGGTTTTTACATAAATTTGCAAGTTTGTGATCATGCTATACGTATATATTATGTGATCTTGATCTCTCCTATGCTTAAATTTAATTTTATAGAGAGTTGACACTCTAGGTTTCTATATTTTTTTTGTTGTCATGGATTATATGGTGAATGTTTATTAATTAATTATGGTTGATTAAATTACTATTTATTTATTTATTAATTAATTTATGTCGGTTATAGTTCATTAGAGGTTAGAAGGTGTATTTAAGTTTTTCATGTAATTAGATGGCAAACTATCATCTCTGTCTAAGAATTATTATGTAATTTTAAATTTATAAGAATTTTGTAATTAAATAATCCTTCGGAGAAGGCGGATCTAGAAGACGAATCTAGAAGATGGACAATGGCGTTCCCAAGTATTTCTTGAGTCTCTAATTTTATGTTTTTGAATTGTTGTAAATAAAATTGATAAATTGCATTAAAAACTGTATTTCTAAAAAGTGTGATTTTTGCTCGATTGGCATACCAAACCCTTCAGTTTGGCAAGCTGATGGTTGCAGAATCGGTAGGCCGAACTTTAGGTTCGGCTAAAGTCTGGCAGGCTATCAACGGGCAGAATCTGGTGGCTTTGGCTGTAGGTTGAATTGGAAAGTTTGGTAGGTCTATTTGTCATGATCGGTAGGCCAATCACATAGATCTACATGTCGGTAGAAAGCTGTGATTTTTAGAAAATGTATATTTTTTGATGCAATTTTGATTTTATTTTTGGGACAATTTTGAGAAACATTAAATTTGGATATGACCGAAAATTTGGAGTTTTTGATCTATGCAGTATTGAAGACTTGAAGATGGAAGTTACATGAAGAAGGATACAATTTGAAGATTCAAGGATGAAGAATCAATAATATGTTTCGGTTATTCTCTTATAATCTTTGTTTCCTTTTCTCTAGGGTGGAACCATAATATTACAGTTATTTATTATTATTTTGCTCGTGACTTTGCATGATTGCTTTGCTTGTCTGCATTATAATATGATTTGCCATGTATATTGATAATATGTCATACAGAATAGGGAGTGCCGCTCATTAAAATTGTTCATGCATGTTTATAAAATAAAACCTTGATTTTAAAAGAATGAGTGGGAGAAGGTTTTTGAAGAGAGGATCTACGGCCTCCATCGTTGGTCCATAGGTAGTACATGGTAGTTTCGACCACTAGGAAGGGACTTCATCATGTACTAGGTTAGATTTCCGAGAAGATAAGTTATTTTAGCATGATTTATGGTTGCACACTCCTAGGTGGTGATTATAAATCATGGATAAAATATTGAAACGATGGTCATACGCTCATGTTAATTTTATTACTAACCTCCCTTAGGAGCTCTATTAATAAAATTGATGGCCAAAGAAATGATTAATATATGCTGGATCATATGCGTCTTAGATGGCATATATTAATCAGGAAGGGATCCGTGTTCTTGATTGAATTTGGCAAGACTCCCCTAGGAGCTTGTTGAATTCTGAGTTGGGAATTATCGTTGTAAGGTTGTGATATTTTTAAGGTTTTGACACATAAACACATTTGTATGTTTTACATAATTGTGTTATCTTACTAAATTATTATGATATATTTGCTTATGTTTGGTATATGATTCTTTATTGTAGATTAAAAATGTCTAAAAATACTTTATCATCGGTAATTGATAAAAACCAATTAACTGGAGAGAATTATAATGATTGGAAACATAACCTGAACATCATCCTGTCCTATGAGAAACTAAAATCTGTGCTGACGATACCTTGTCAAAAACTCTTGAACTGTAAGTAGAGACCAGGGATGTCTATAAAGGAGCATATGATGTTGGTCATAGGTTACCTCGTTGAGGCTCAAACCAATGGAGCTGACATCAATGCTGAAACTCAGATGACTATAGTGTTTGAGACTCTGTCAAAGGAATTTATTCTGTTTAGAGCTACATTTAATTTGAGCAATAGATGGGATACGACCTTAACAGAGTTGATGAAACAGTTACAAGAATTTGAAATGATGATCAGGGACTGGTAACACCTAAAAATGTTTCTCTTAAACAACGGACGTATGTAGTATAGAAAAGTTGTCGTATCCACAGAGAGGTGAAAAATTTGCAAATCGATAGATTGTTAAATATAAACTTTCAAAAAGGCAAGCGGTTTTTCAAAGCAAAGTTTAAAATGAAATAAATATTTTTATAATTTTTTTATTTCAAAATTTAAAGCATAAAATTAAAACGGTGAAGCTTTGAGAATCCCTTGTATGTTATGCAACTGATATGGAATTTTAACTCTAATTAATAGTTATCCAAAGTATTTGATTTGTTATATCTTTTCTCATTAATTGTAAGTACTTTTTACTAATTATATAGGTTAACCGAGAGCGACAATATAGCAAGTCATAATGCAGTAAGGGTTTTCCTATAAAAACTAGCAACATAATCATATCTCACTAATGATTTGGTGCACTAATTATGAAAATTATAACCGCTATCACTCAATTATAATTAACATAATTTTAAGATAGAAAAGATAATAACAAATCAAAATTAATATATTTTTATGGAATAAATTATTGCATTAATTTCAGCAGCACTTTGTCTTATAAAATATCTAGAATCGACAATAATAACAAGTCATACTACAGTAAAAGACATTTCATAAAATTAAACATTATTTCATTATTATTAGTATTAAGTATGCAACACAATTAGATTACATAAAGAAAGCATGACTGAATTTATGTCAAAATTGGCAGCATAATAACACTAACAACAATTATTAAAATCTTGAAAATATAATTTATTCTACAAAAATATAAGCATTACAAAGCAGATGTAGAGTTAAAATCCATACTAGAATACTATGCATACAAGATCATCTCTCTGCCTCACCAGACTCTTTGCACTAATTTAGACATTATTTTATTATATATATTATATATTTTTACCCAAGGGATAAAAGTAAAAATAAAAGTTTTTTTTTTTTCGGGGCCAAAGGCCTGAATGTATGTCAATAGGGGGGGGGGGGAGAACCCTTTATTTATAGTGCACAAAATACACTATTTATTAATTTTTTATTTTTTTATTAATATTTTAATATTAATTAATTATTTAATTTTTATTTAATCAGCTGCCTCCTGAAACATGTTCTTCACTATGCGTTTTGGGCTTTATTATCCAGTGCTTGGCGGATCATCAACGTATGGAACAGGCGTAATCTGAACCGTTAATCTCGAGATCTAAGGGCTACCAAACGTGCGTGAACATGGGCCCAAGTGGGGCCACGTGGCCACGAATACTGACCATCAGATCGGTCGAAGTCAGCTGATCCAATGGTTGGAAGGATGACTTCAGTGTGAACAACCGCACAGAATCCAACATGCCTGAGATTCTCTCTGATGCGGGTGAAACTTGTCGGCGCATGTGCTGCACGCGTCAATTGAAATTCGACACGTGGAACACACTAATGACTCATGCTGACGCATTGGCTAAAGCAATACACACGGACGGCTGAGATTGATTTGGCTTTTGGAACTGACGGCTCTCGTTACGCCACGTGTCCTATTAAATTCAAATTCGAATTTTTGATGCATTTGATATCCAATTTTGTCCCTTTTTACATCGTTTTGCTCCATTTTTCTTCCAGATTTCAAATCTAAAAATCACAAACACACTAAAATTATTATTTTACAAACATAATATTTACAAAAATATTAAAAATATTTATTTTACATTAAAACGCATAAAATTAATTAAAAATAGATAAAAACTTCAAACCTTAACGGATATGCTATTTAAGACTCGATATTATTTTTAGAAATTACTAGAAACATATTAAAACATATTTAAAGACTCAAAACTTAGTTACAAATATTTTAAGACTTAAAATAAAATCACATAACATTATTTTTACGGTTTTCATTATTTACAAATAAGAAATATATTTAACACACCGAAACGACTTTAAAAATTACCAAAAATAACATTAAACAAAAAAACACACTAAAAATACATTTTTAAACACATTTACATACTAAGACACAAAAATACTTATTAACACAAAAATGCTATTAATTAGAGGATTTAATGAGAAATAAAAGCATAAATAAATAAATTAAGCTTTATAAAATATATACTTTTACAGTCTCATCAGGGAGTCTCCTGTTGGTGGCAAGGCCAACTTGGCGGCTGCTTTTGGTTCCAATCCCAACCCAAGGAATGGAAAGAAACAACAGGTTAAGAACAGGAAGTCTTCTATTTCTGTAAATGGCAAGAACAAGAAAAAGAAGAAGAAGAACCCAAAGAAGCCTAAGTGCTTCTTCTACAGGAAGGTCGGGCACATCAAGAAAAATTGCATGGACTTCCTTTCTCGAGAAGGTAGGTGTGATCTTCTGTATTTAGAAACTTGTTTGGTTAAGGAATCTAGTGACCTTTGGGGTCATAGATTTCAAAACAACTAATCATGTTTGTGTTTCTCTACAAGGGTTCAAAGAAACGAGAAGTCTACTTCGTGAAGACTTCACGCTTTGGATGGGCAATGGATCCTTAGTCTTAGCTGAAGTAGTGGGAGACGTCCATCTATATTTTGATAATTATAGGATTTTAATTTTACGAGATTTTTTTTATGTTCCTAAATTTAAAAGGAATTTAATTTTTATAGCTTGTTTATTTAAAGACTCCTATTTGATTTCTTTTAATAATAAAGTGGTCATTAGTAAGAACAAATCTTTTATCTATTCTGGATGAATGCAAAATAATTTATATTTGATCAAACCTAATATGAACTTACTACTTAATACTGAGATAAATGGTAATAACTCTAAAAGATTTAAAACCTCTCACTCTAATAAGACTTGTCTTTGGCATTTGAGACTTGATCACATTAACCTAAACAGGATTCAAATATTGGTAAGGGATGGACCTTTAAGTCACTTAAGGTGAAATCTCTACCACAATGTGAATCTTGTTTAGAGGGTAAAATGACCAAAAGACCATTCGAGTCTAAGGGCAATAGGGCTGAAGGAGTTCCAGAACTTGTGCATAGTGATGTTTACAGACCGATGAACATCTGGGCACGAGAAAGGTATGAGTACTTCATCACTTTTATTGGCGATCACTCAAGGTATTGTATGTGTACTTGATGCACCACAAAAGTGAAACTTATGACAAGTTTAGGGAGTTTTGGGTTGAAGTAGAAAATCAATTGGGTAGACCCATAAAGGCACTTCAATCCGATCGAGGTGGTGAATACCTTTCTGATGAGTTCCTAGGACACTTATTAGATAATGGGATTTTATCCCATTTGACTACCGTTGTAACACCTAGAAAATTTAATTAGGCATAATTGGTGCTTAGATGGTGGATTAGTATGCCTTGATGTAAATTTGAACTTAAATTAAGTATTTTATGGTATTTTAAATTTATCCCACTTTTACTTATTTCTATATGATATTCTAAATTTTGAAACAAAACAATTTGTCAAATATCCAATATATCCCAATTACAAAGCCATGTACTGGAGACACAATTTTGCCCTGCAAAATAACTCATTTCCTCTATTTATCTCTCTCTCTCACTCTCACTCTCCCTCACTCTCTCAGACTCTCTTCCTCTCTCCCACGCTGCCTTCTCTCTTGCTCTTCCTCTCTTTATTTTGATTTCAAAATTTTGAGTTTAAGCTTCGAATCTTAGCTGGATTAAGAGCTTGGAAGCACAATTGGACTTCCACAAAACTATTTTAAAGCTTCGATTCGAGGTTAGTTTCTTTGTTTTTCAAATTTCAAACTTTTGTTCTAAATTTTTTATTAAATTGTTGTAATCCGAGTTTCTTAAGCTTAGAAAACCCTTAATCTAAGTTTGTAGAACTCCAATCATCTAGAATCTAGGCTTGATTGAGCAAGATTTGGATTGTATCAAGTTTTTTACCTTTTTCCTCATTTTCAGATTTCTTTGAAATTTCTATGAAAATCTTACTTAAAGTTGTTTAAATGTGTTCTATTATGTTTATTTATCATTTATGATCATTATTTGCTCTGGGACTTGAAAAATAGGTTTAAAATTGATTTTTGGGCTTAGGAAGGCCAAGAATCGAAGTCTCAGACCTCCCACGATTTTCTAGTTTGGTAGGACGGATCCATAAGTTTGGTATGCCGGATTCATCTAGTTGGTAGGCCGAACCTGGGCTAGTTAGGCAGGTTGACAAACCAAACCAGGGGTTCAGACAAGCCGACCGGACCTTGGAAAAAATGACTCATTTAGCCCGTTTTTCACCATTTAAAACTTAGATCAAGATTTTAACCTCATGAAATGATTTTATGAACTCTAAAGGCATATGAAGACACCATGAAATAGCTTAGGGATGTAGAATGCCTTAAGCTAGATATTGATAGACTTAGTTTCTATTTAAGGCTCTTCATGATTCTATGGAGCTAACGTATAGCAGTAGATAGGGACTATGGTGTTGAACGCTTGTACAGGATATCTAGGTAGGACTTCTATCCCTTTTCCTTGGTAGCCATGTTTTTAAAGGGTTTTGGCCACAAAGTATTTCCTTTTAAATGTTTTCGAGAAATAAAGTTTATTACTTATACTCATTCTTGGCTAAAAAGTGAATGATCATAATGAACATAATAAGAATATTCAGTAAATGAGACATGATAATGATATGGTACTAGACATGTCAGTTAGTACCGTTTGGAATGATAGAATAGAGCATGATGCCATGTACAGAGATCGGGTCATGGGGATCGTGACCTTGGGGGCAGGTCTCGAAACCCAGCTAGGCCACTTTGGTGGTGATTCATATAACTTTGCCGAAAACATGATAATGAGACTGTCTATGGATGAATAAATGACTAATCAGTATTAAAAAAATTAATGAAATTCATATAGTTATTTGTTTATTTATTTTTCTTGTTTTACAGCTTTTGTTTAAAAATAAATTACATGTTTAAATCAAATGCTTTCAAAAGCTTAGTCTTACTGAGCCTTTAGTTCACATTTTTCTTATTTTAAAACTTTTCCCCCTTTTAGGTGGAATCTAGCTTACGGAAGACTGAAGAACTGGAAAGAAACTGCAAGATTAAGACATCACTATCTAGAGTATTTATTTATAAACAAGGCATGTAACATTTTAATTCATTTCCCTTTTATTTAGACTGTGGTTATGTATTTCATATTGTTAATATCGTGTATGCACACTAATGTGGGTCCGGTAATGTCCCATGGTGTTTCTTTATTTAATATTTTAATTCGCTTTGTTTGCTTTCATATTTTAACAAATATCTTGAAAAGTTTTAAATATCCTACATTCTTATAATTAACTTAATATCTTTTAATATGATGATTTTTATTAAAAATTTAATTTATTTAACTTAATTAATCACCTCCATGATTTCGGTGCGTGAGGTAGGGTCCTATGGTGTTTCTTTATTTAATATTTTAATTCGCTTTGTTTGCTTTCATATTTTAACAAATATCTTGAAAAGTTTTAAATATCCTACATTCTTATAATTAACTTAATATCTTTTAATATGATGATTTTTATTAAAAATTTAATTTATTTAACTTAATTAATCCACTATGTCACCTCCATGATTTCGGAGCGTGATAACACTAGACATTCTGCAGCAGAATAGTGTAGTAGAGAGAAAAAATAGGACTTTATTAGACATGGTTAGGTCCATGATGAGTTATTCATCATTGCCTTTGTCCTTTTGGGGATATGCACTACAAACCATATGTTATCTTTTGAACAATGTGCTTTCAAAATCGGTTCCTAAAACTCCTCACGTGTTGTGGACGAGCATGAAGACGTCCTTAAACTATATTTGCATATGGGGATGCCCGACTCATGTCCTGTTTAGGGATGCGAATAAGTTGGAAGCACGTTCAAAAGTTTGTGTGTTTGTAGGATATCCAAAAGGGACTAAAGGAGTTATTTCTATAAGCCAAAAGAAAATAAAATCGTGGTTTTAACTAATGCAACTTTCCTTAAGGAAAGTTACATGGAAGACTTTAAGCCTCAAAGCAAAGTGGTGCTCGAGGAGTTTGAGAAGTGATTCAATTACTCTAGAGATTCTGGTAGAAACCAATCTAATCGGTGTAGAAAAACCAAATGAACCTGAATAACAACTTAAGGGGCTTTGGCGTAGTGAGAGGATCGGGCGTCAACTCGAGAGGTATATGTTCAATGTCAAGTGTGGCAGTTATGGACAGAGGCTATGGAGGTGTTGATTCAAAACCATAGACAAAGGCCATGAAGACAAAGATGCAATCTATGGAGACTAATCAGGTCAGAGAGCTTGTGGATCTTCCTGAAGGGGTAAAACCCATAGGGTGTAAGTGGATCTACAAAAGGAAGAGAACGGTGGATGGAAAGGCCAAAACCTTTAAGGTCAGACTAGTAGCTAAGAGATACATGCAAAAGGAAAGAATCGATTACGAAGAAACCTTTTCACCTGTAGCCATGCTTAAGTCCATCCAAATTCTCTTATCCATAACTGCCACATTCGACTATGAGATTTGGCATATGGATGTCAAGACGGCATTTCCAAATGGCTATCATGATAAGTCCATATATATTGAACAACCAGACGGGTTCAAGGTCAAGGGTCAAGAAGGTAAGGTTTGTAAGCTGCTAAAATCAATTTATGGACTTACATAGGTTTCCCAATCTTGGAACATAAGATTTGATCAAGTGATCAAGACTTATGGGTTCGCACAAAATGTGGACGAACCATGTATGTACAAACACATTAAGGATGGAAAGGTGGTTTTTCTATTGCTCTATATAGATGACATTCTACTAATTGGCAATGATGTTGGAGCATTGTCATCGGTCAAATTATGGTTGACCAAGTAGTTTGACATGAAGGACTTGGGTTAGGCTAATTTTGTTCTCGGTATCTAAATTTTTTGGGATAGAAAGAATAGAATAATAGCTTTGTCCTAGGTTGGCTACATAGATAAGATTCTCAAGAGGTTTATAATGCAGGATTCCAAGAAAGGTGGACAACCATCTAGGTCTAGAATTACTCTTTCTAAGAAAGATTCTCTAAAGTCTAAGGAAATAAGAGAATACATGAAGAAGGTGCCTTATGCTTCGGTAGTGGGTAGTCTCATGTATGCCATGCTTTGCACACGACCAGATATTTGTTATGCGGTCAGGATTGTAAGTTAATTTCAGGCGAATCTAAGACCGAACCATTGGGTTGCGGTCAATCATATTTTCAAGTACCTGAGAAGGACTCGAGGGTTTATGCTTGTGTATTCGGGTGAGGACTTAACTCCTCTTGGATACACTGATTCAGATTTCCAATTTTGACTGGATTTTAGGAGATAGACTTCGTGTTTTGTGTTTACTCTAGGTGGCGGTGCCATCAGTTGGAGAAGTGTGAAGCAAGATTGCACTTTGGATTCAACGATGGAGGCCGAGTATGTGGCAGTTAGTGATGCTTCGAAAAAAACAGTGTAGCTCTACAAGTTCCTTGGAGATCTAGAGGTAGTTCCTGGCATGGATAAGGTTGTATCACTATATTGTGATAACAGTACGGCAGTAGCTAATACTAAGGAACCCAAATTTCACAAGAAGAGTAAGTATATTGATTGGAAGTACCATGTAATAAAGGACTTCGTAGAGGACGGGCATGTTGATGTTTGCAAAATCGCATCTAAGGACAATTTAGCTAATCCATTCATAAAGACACTAACTGTGAGAGTTTTCGAGAGGCATATAGAAGCTATGGGAATGCGAGATTTGCTGTATTTACTCACTTAGTGCAAGTGGGAGATTGGTAGACGTGTATGCCTTAAGGAATAAAAATGTAATATATTTTTAGAGACATTTTTATTAATAAAGAATTTATTTATTATTTATATACCAAATCTTGTCCTCTTTACGTTCATATTTGTTAAATGTATGTTAAGCAAACAAAAGTTTGAGACTATCGGTCTAAACTTTTAAGAATTGGGTATATGATGGACAGATTATGCAAAAGACACGATTCTTAAGGTGACAGTCTAAATCATAAGATCCGCAATCGAGGGGATAAAGTTGGGCACTTTATTCATGTAAAGATTGTTATGCTGTCTATATCCCTAATGGGAGATACTTTGTCTTGACCATCAAAGGTAGACTCTATGAATAGAAACATTGGTACGTTGTCATATCTGACGATGTGTTGGATCGGGACATAAAGTGAATTGATTTGGATTAATAATTTTATCTCAACAAATCGATTCACTTTAGACAATCATGTGTATTCTACTTAATCTCGAGATAAATAATGAGCCCGTTGTCTTGACTCATGTCTTTTGATGTACCAAAGATGACATCCATATTTTAATAGTGGTACACATGCCGGTACATTGGAGGCATGATTCTTGATGGCATAGACTTATTATTCATAGATATGGAATCTATAGCTCCTATTTAGGAGTAGTGATATCCTTTTATATGCATTATCTTGTAATTAGAAAACTGGAGCGCTCAACCATTTAGATACATAGGTGTAACCGAATGATATACTGTCTTTGGATGGTAATTTTTCCAATGATGAGATAATGGAACGTAAGAGAAAAATAATCGAAAAGGTAAGACAGAACTTATCCTTAAGCCAATTATGGATAATCCTATGGGGATACGATACATTATGATATGTCATGGAGACTTAGCTGTACATGCTTCGTAATTCTCTATAGTTTGAGAGTACAGCTCTAAGCTTTTAGTGGAGTAGCATTAGAGTTGATAATTATGAAATGTATATCTAGGATATTGGGTTTCAGAATTATCAGAAGCTTGAACTATATAGGTCCATCAGGTCTCTTTTGCTAGCTCATAAAAATCTTGTAACGATACGACATGCTTTTCCAATAATTGGTAACTTGTGTCAAATTATCAGATTGGCTGAAATTTGATAGGATCAGATAATTCGTGTCTGTTTATCGTTTGAATTAATTTAGTGAAAATTAATTTAAGATAAACTTGTTGAATTATTGAGATCAAATAATTCATGTCTGTTTATTGGTTGGATTAATTTTGAATAAATTAATTCAAGATAAACTTGTTGAATTACTAAGAATAATTGGTAATTCGTGTCTGTTTATCGTTTGAATTAATTTAGTGAAAATTAATTTAAGATAAACTTGTTGAATTATTGAGATCAAATAATTCATGTCTGTTTATTGGTTGGATTAATTTTGAATAAATTAATTCAAGATAAACTTGTT
>CAMOHE010010085.1:36424-50718 GCA_946598075.1 Artocarpus hirsutus
TGTTTATCGTTTGAATTAATTTAGTGAAAATTAATTTAAGATAAACTTATTGAATTATTGAGATCAAATAATTCATGTCTGTTTATTGGTTGGATTAATTTTGAATAAATTAATTCAAGATAAACTTGTTGAATTACTAAGAATAATTGGTAACTTGTGTCAAATTATTAGATTGGCTGAAATTTGATAGGGCCAGATAATTCGTGTCTGTTTATCGTTTGAATTAATTTAGTGAAAATTAATTTAAGATAAACTTGTTGAATTATTGAGATCAAATAATTCATGTCTGTTTATTGGTTGGATTAATTTTGAATAAATTAATTCAAGATAAACTTGTTGAATTACTAAGAATATTCATTTTCCTAAAGGTTATTTAGATATGACTGTTTTAATCAAATAACTTTTCTATAGGGTTATTTGCATTAAAACTAAGGCTCTATCTTAAGAATCTTAGGTGGAAAATAAAGATTCGCATAGATCATTTATAGTAAGTTTGGCAGGCCGATCTTTAAGTTCGGCTTACCGATGGAGCAAGTTCGACATGCTGACCGAGTATTAAATAAATCACGCGTTTTCATTTGGATTTTATCAAATATTGATCCGGATTTGATCCTGATTGAAATTTTTGAGTCGTTATCTAATAAGAACTGACTCTTGAGTCCAACCTCTATAAAAAGGAAGTAAGACTCATTGTTATTAAGGTCAATTGAGAAATCTAGAGTGAGACTTTGCTAGCGAGACTTTGCAATTCCCCAAAAAAGCCGTTGTTCACAAATCACGAACTATAGCTTTAGGTATTTCTCAATTGGTTAGAAGGAAAGCCACCTGTGGAAGAGCTGTACGAGTGCGCCTACACACACACCTATCGTAGATAAAGAATAGCAAAGAAGACTAGTTGGTTGAAGCTCTTCTAAATGTTACTTTTCTTTACAGATTGCGGAGCTTTTCGACAAACAAAGTTAATAAAATTTGGTTAATTTATATATAGAGTGTGTGAAACTTGTGTTTTAAAAAATACTCTAGCATGAAAAATTTTAAAATTCCATTGCAACTGTTTTTTTAACACCTTTATCGAACAATTTCAAGTTCATCGAACTTGTTGGGCTCGACTCACTTTAACCATAACTCTGAGTCATCATTTTATGTCTTAATAAATGATTTGGGCCTAACCAAATCGTAACCCAACAAATGTCTAATGGCTATGTGAGATCGGAGACTCACCCATACAATTCATCAACTCAACATGATAAATGACGTAGGCTCCACTCCATGTATTGTAGTACGCTAAAGGAAATCAATTAAAGTTAAAATTATAAAGGATTATAGTACAAGCATTATTAATTAATAATTGACGACGACGATGAGGCATGGTTGTGGTGTCGATGGTTGTCGTAGGGCCGCGAGATCTGGAAGTTTCGTTGGTTGGGTCAAGCTTGCGTAGGAGATTGAAGATTGTACTGTTTGTCCCCCTTGCGTGGGTCCCTCCCAACTCAAAAAATTAAAAGAAAAGAAAATCCCCTCTCTCCCGAGTCTTGGGTCGTTTCCCTCCCCTTCTCTGCCCCCCACCCCCCGCGCTTTTCGTCATCCATTATTATTACCTCCTGTCTCACTCTCTCTCTACATTTGAGTTTCCCAGGATTTTCATGTATTGTTCCTGAAACTTCTGGAAAATCATCCATTTCAGGTAAAGAAGAAGGAAAAAAAAAGGAAAAAAAATCCGCACTTTCAAATTTCTTCCCTCATATTCTTCGCATTGGCGGCTTGTAATCTGTAATTTGTAGGACCTATGAGTTTGTTTTGGCTTGACTACATCATGACATAATTTCATTTTGGAATGATTCTTTTTTTAATTTGGTTTTGTTTTGTCTAGCAATCTGTGTGGTTTTTCTTGCATTATGATGAATTGAATGCAAAAAATCCCAGTTTTTTTCCTCTGTACTGGTAGAGATTTTGTGAATTTCAATGGTTGTAATTGTCAATTTGTTGATTTTTTTTTTTTTTGAAAAGGTTTTACATAGTGGTGAGCTGCAAAAAGGAAGAGCCTTTCGGATAGGGAAGAAGAAGAAGAAGAAGAAGAAGAAGGGATGATGGTGGTTTCTGAACAAGCGACCATGGTAATCAAATCTTACCAAGACCAGGCTGAACAGCTGCTAAAGGAATTTGCACTTGCAGACCCTGTTTTGCCGTATATTTCTATTATTGGTGCCATTTTTGCTTGCAAAATGGTATGTCTTGAGCCATTTCTTTATCTGACTTCATTGTTGTAAGGCCATTTAAATGGATTCTTGGACAAGTCAAGAATAATGGGATAATCTCTTTGACCAAATTGTGCCTTTTCAGGTGTATGATCTTACTCAGTTGATCAGTTCTGTGCACTTTAAGAGCTATTCTAGCCTTTCAAAAGTGCAACGTACCGAGTGGAATAATAGGTGATTTTAGGTGTATCTGGTTTCGGGTTAAGGCTTATGTTATCTTTCCTTCCAAATAAATTATAAAAAGATTTATACTTATCTTATCTGATGGTTTCTTGTCCAGGGCTATGTCAACTGTTCATGCCATCTTTATCACAGTTATGTCATTGTATTTAGTGTTTTGGTCGGAAATCTATTCTGATGACCGACTTGGTGGCCCTGTTACATTCCAAAGCTCTCCAATGTCAACATTTGTATTGGGGGTAAGGACACTTAAAGTTGTCTTATCTTTTTGATTTGGACTTTTCAAGTGTTTTTAGTTGCGTGTGATCATTCTCCTTGTTGCCAATAATATTTACTCATCTATAGTAAACTGGTAAGATTCCAGCTCAACACATAGGAATTGGACTGAAAAATTAATCTTTATTGGAGAGGATTGATGAACTTAAGTACAATCAGCAGACCCTAAATCAGTAATATTAGCGAGACCACTACTTTCTCAATTCTTTGTTCCCCAAGCCAATAGAATCTACTCAAGCAACCAACTAACTACCCTCTGCTTTACAATTCTATATCACACTAGGCAGTACTAAAGACACCCTGCCTATATAACATATATCTCAGGCACATAACGCTGCCTAAAACCAAATCACAGCTGCCACAGAATCAACTCATGATCACCAACTAACACTGCTGGCCCTGGCCTCTCTTGCCCCTTCTAGCATAGGTAAAATGAACTGGTGGCATGACAAGAACAAATGGTTCATAATACAATTTCATTATGCAGTGGAAGAGAACAAATTGGAGCAAACTTTTCTTGGAAATTTATTGTCATGTAGATATATACTATATAAAAATATTTTTCTCGACAATTGGTAAACCAAACGAAAGATTGAGATTGAGTCTTGCCTTTAGTCTTCCGGATAGAGGAGAGTTTTAGGTAGTGGCAGAAGGACCACCTGTCTGTTGTATAATCAATGAAAAAGAGAGTTGAACAAAAGACAAGTATTAGGTTTCAACATGGGCATGTGGTGTCAGATGATGCAATAAGAAAGTTGAAGAAAGAAAAGTGTTAGTTTTTAACATGAGCATTAGTAGATGCAACAAGTTTTTTTTTGTGTGTGTGTGTGTCCGAACATCCTTGATGTTCATTTTGTTAAAGGTGTAATCAACTTTTGGGAGAGTCTGCATATTTTAAGAGAATTGAATGTGTGTGTGTGTGTGTGTGTGTGTGTGTGAGTGCACATGTTCACCATAGTCTATCCGAACATCCTTGATGTTCATTTTGTTAAAGGTGTAATCAACTTTTGGGAGAGTCTGCATATTTTAAGAGAATTGAACTTTTAAAATTGACTTTTTGGGGTCTTCATGTTATTTAATGGTCTTGTATGCAATAATGCAAGCAAACGAAAGAAAAGAATGAATAGAAAAGAATGAATGTGTGACTGAGAGAGTGGTTCTTTGGAGGAATTATGTATGTGGTGGCTGATAGATGCAAGGTGTGAAGATGTGATATGCAGCTTTTGTCGTAAGATTGCACGTCGAGAATGGAATCTTTTGAGCTGGGAATATAATTGGTTTGGTCCGATGCTGCAATGGGAATGTAGGAAATAGTTGTCACAAGATGGTAAATGGCCTGTTTGGTTCATAGGTTTGAACTAAAATTCAAATTTATTTAAAAAACGTGTGGAATTCCCTTATTGACCATATTTGAGGGGGTTACGGAAATAAGACAAAGAAAGGAGATTGACACGAGATTTTGTTGATAATTGTGAGATTGTGTTGTTGACCTTACAATTTTTCCTCCATTACTTGATCTGTCTTTTTAAGAAATTATGTTTCTTCAGGAATGTAATTTATCCTTCTTAGAAGGTATATTTAAGCATGTTGAAGTATGGTTTCTGGGTATCTAAGCATGTTGCCGCCTTAGCTTTTTCCTTTTTTTCTCTTAAATCTGCTTTGGCTTTGACATTGAAGTCTTCTACACATGTTTATATGAGCTGTATTATCTACTGCTTCATTTATTTGGTAGACAAATCTTACATTTTACTCTTTGCTACGACTTTGACAGGTTTCAGTTGGTTACTTTATTGCTGACCTCGGGATGATCTTTTGGTTTTATCCTGATCTAGGTGGATTGGAATACGTAAGTTGTCTTTTTGGATTCATCATGGTTGAACCTGACACAAGTAGACGTGTAAAGAAAACCTAGTTGGAATTCTATTAGATCCGTCTTACATGTAGCTGTTTATTTGGTTTCACATTTGTATTCTCGTATGGAGTAAATGGACTTGGAATTTAGATGGGATAACATTAATATTTCAGGTGGTCCATCATCTTTTGTCTTTGGCATCAATAGCATATGCCATGTTGACTGGGGAGGGGCAGCTTTATACCTACATGGTTCTTATCTCTGAGACAACCACTCCTGGGATCAACTTAAGATGGTAATCTCCTATTGCAAGTTAAAAAGTTCCTTTGTTTTTTTTGGGTATTAGTAAAAAAATTCCCTTAGAAAATACTCACAATTTTTTTCAATACGTGATGCGCACCAATGTTGTTTTGAAGGTATCTTGACACAGCTGGTATGAAGCGGTCTAGAGCATATGTAATAAATGGGGTTGTAATATTCTTTTCTTGGCTGGTATGTGAAATCTATTCATAATTGTTCAGAAACTTTCATTCTTTGTTTCTTCTATTCTCTCAAGGAAAGTTACTCATCTCTTATTTTGTCCAACTTTAATTTGCTTATTTCATTTCATTTCATTTGCAGGTTGCTAGAATACTCCTTTTCGTATACTTGTTTTACCACGTCTACTTGCACTACGATCAGGTAATAACCATATTTACAAAGGAAAACTTCACGTTGATGATGTAAAAGATCTTAGAAGCTCTTTTTTTCTGAATTTGATTATTTCATTAAAATACATAGTTGTACATGTTATTTCTAACTACCTGGAAGTTTGGGGGGAAGCGGCGAGGAATTTTGCACATTTAAGAGTAGGTTCAGGGAAAAAAAAAAAAGAAAAGAAAAAGCTTATGTTTTAAATTTTTGAATAGGACTGCTCATAAAGTAACTGCCAAGACTCATTTATAAAGAAAGAAACAAACAAAAAGATAAAACGATTACTCCCATTTGCAACCCTTGAACTTCACCACCATTCCCATTCTACCCACCCCAATCTTTAAAAATTCCCACTTCACTACTTCAAACTTTGAACTAGTCTTGCTTAATCCTTTCTTTTAGAATTTTCGTTAAAACAGATGTACACCCTATCAAAAATTAAACAAAGATTTAATAGTAATCTCACCATAAACAACCGTTATTACTAAGATGAGAATCGGACTTTAATCAAAAAATAAAAATAAAAGATTTGTAATGTAGGTTGGCTCTATCCATGGAGCATTGGAGTCGGGTTTCATGGGCATTGAAATTCTTCTATTTCAAGGAGACAAAATCTCAAAATTTCTCATTGAAACTCTTTTATGTGCCATGTGCTTTTAATGAAAATTCTAATGGAGGGAGTTTAAGTGAGACTAATTTAAAGTTGGATTAGTGACTTTGAAGTTTTTAATGATGGGGGCAAAGTGGGAACAAGCGTAAAAGTTTGGGAGGCACAAATGGGAATAATCCAAAATAAAACTAAAACACAAAATGAATATGGGATGAGAGGATCCTGAAATTCTGCTCTTTGTTGTGTTGGACCGAGTACTGACTAGATATCTAGAAAACGTTGTTTTTGCTCTTGCATCTTTAACTATTCTCATTGTCTTATTTAGGGGTGCCACCCACGAATAAGGGTGGGCAGCCACCCCACCTAATTTTTTCTCCTTTTAATTCTGTATATAAAATTTGTATTTTGTTATTCCTAAAATTATATTTTGTCCCCCTTTGAAACTCTACCTATCTTTATTTGCCTAATCTCCTTAGTTTCATTACGCCCCCTCACTTCCTGACTAATTTTTTCTGGCTCCATCCCTGATCTTATTGTTTGTCTTACAACAGGTTAGACAGATGCAGACTTTTGGACAGCTTTTAGTTCTCGTGGTGCCGTTGGCGCTATCTGTGATGAACTTGATGTGGTTTGTAAAGATCTACAAGGGAATGAGGAAGACATTGGCGAAGAGGCAGTGAAGAATAGGCCTATAGCTGATACAATAGTGACGAAAGGATCACAGCAAAAGAAGGGGGAAAAGGGGTTGTATTTACTGATGGATTCCTTTAGGTGTGTCCTCTATTAATATGCCCTTTTGTATTCCCTCTTTTTCCTTGTCCTCTTGACATGTACATAATAGATGAATGGTACCATGTAGTCTTGGTTTAATATTTATAAAATTTATAATCACATCCTCATAGTAATTGTAGCCATATTGATGCTTGTTTATACGATCAAATACCTTCGTCATTTAAGCTGATCCTCACCACTTAAGGAGGTGCCAAGGACTGCTTGTGGGTTTGGCAATAAAGTTTAAATCACAACATTGTGGTTCATTTTTAAAAAGCATATAATTTCTCCTCCAAAAATGACCACTCTAGTCAAGGAAGGCACGAGACATTTACCTTAACCAAAAGCTCACTCGTCGAAGAGCAGCTATCTAGTACAATGACCTAATCCTTAATTAATGCCAGTAGTCTTTTTGTTTGTGTGTTGAAGTTGATGCGCTCTTCTGTGGAAAGTCATTCACAGCAAACCCCACACCAGAAGCCACTACAGGTCCAGCTTTTACATTGGAATTTAGAAGATAAAGATGCTCCAGCTCCTCTTGCTCTTTGAGTTTATGGTCGTGTGGTCTCTGACTCTTTCGGCTGTTGCTTATGCGGGTACAGAAATGGTCCCTGAGGAGAGACTTTTCTGTCTAAATGCATTCAAAATGACTAGCTTTTTGGATGATCCTTGTAAAAATAGAAAACGGAGATTCTAATGCTCTTTTTTCTAGTTTCTTTGTTCTCTAATGATCTCCTCACAAAATCTGAATGTTAAACCAATTTTAATTCGAACTTTTGGTTTAAACTACGTTTGCGAATGGCCTAGCATTTGATCAAACAAATCATAAGAACAATGGTAACATGGCAGTTTCTTTTAAGTGCTCGATTAGACATTTGGTTTTCTACTTGAAAGTTTGAAAATGAGTCCAAAATTAATACTCTCTATTTATATGGGTAATATGTCAATAATATAAGATCACTAGCTGTATAATTTACATGCAAAGTAACAAAATAGAACACAAAGAAACAGTGGTACTTAGCTAACTACTAAATACTAATCTAGGTGGAAAAAGTTGCTCAGATGGTTAGGTCCAGGTTTATGTGGTTGTCTTCGATAGAGTGGACATCTTGAGTGTCACTGAAGGTACAAGTTGAATTAGACTGGGAAATGCTTCGACTATGAGCCACCTGCCAAATCTCCGCATTTTTTAATTCTACGCTTGGAATTATTGGAGTACAAGACAATGAAAGCCCAGAGAGCTGATTTAGCCCAAACTTCTCCTTTACCGTAGGCCGGCTGTTAAATAATGAAATACGTATATCCTGCAATGGCAATAACGAGAATAAAGGAACATTTTTAGTGGCTCGAATGAAAAGCTACTCTTTTAGCCCAAAAAAAGAGGGGGAAAAAAAAGCATGAATTGAGTGTGTTTGAAAATGTAGTTAAAACTTAAAGTTAGAACTCAAACATTATAACATGTGAGAGCTTTACACTGTAACATATTTTTGTTGTATGCTATAGGATGTTATAGTTTTACACCGTAGTAGTTGGAACTAATAAGTTCGTACTTTATTACCAAACAAAGCCACATATTAAATATTAAAAGGAGGTTTAAAGGGAGAAATTATTCCTTTTAGTAACTCTTTTTAAAATATCTTTATTTTTTAATTAAAAAAATCTTTATTTTTTAATTAAAAAAACTTTTGTTTGTACAAAAATAGAGAAAATTAGATATTATGTCATTTTTTAAAAAACTATTTATTCATACCATATTTAAAAAAATTATGCCACACTATTATTCATATTAATGTTTAAGTTATGCTACACTTAAATACATGTCGAATTTATAAGAAATAAGTTTCAAAAGATGGTATGGATGAAAATTTCCCAAAAAAATATTCATGTTACTAGTACTAGATCTAGCTGTAATGAATGGCATTAGCAAAAATCTCTTCATCTTGAGGTCAAGATGGTTTGATTAGGGCCTAGCACACTCAGTCATTATAAAGATCATCTCGAATCCTCATAGTTCAACATTTGATTAGGAAAGTTTAAGAGTATTATTAGTGCTAAATACTGCAACTAATAATAGATAGGTTTTATAACGTTGAATCTACTTCTATTAGTGTATGATGTAAACATAATCAATGCCCCTAAGTGTTGTGGGTACATTAGGGTCGGGCAAACTTAACAGTAAGGATGTATGCTCTAGACTCTTGGTCAATTGAGCATTGAGCACTGAAGAGTGCTCTCAGCCCTTTATCAAGTAGGGTTTTAAGCACTCGAGCTATGATTCAAAAACTCGATCAAAGTGAAGAATTTTCAAACATGGTGAAGTGCAAGTATCCACAAATTATAAAGTAATGACTTGTCACAAACTCAAATTGCGACACGACCTTTGCAATATTTTTCTATTGCGAATTGCAAATTTTTTACATTTAGAAATTACAAGGCCGTTACTCTTCAATCACACAAATCTTTTGCAAGGTCGAAACATGTAACACCTGAGAATTTCTAATGCATTAAAAATACATTAAGTTATGGATTATCTTAAGACAAAAAATATAGTTTAGGGAAAAATAATGTATAATAACATGAAAAATTATACAGTATTAGAATAATATTGTGTGAGAAAGTATACTGATAAAGTTATGCAGCATAAAATTTACATTGCAAAAGTTACACGGTGTAGGAATTGGATTGTTTAAGGTCATACAGTATAAAAATTAGACTGTTTAAGTTAAAGCAGTATAGGAATAATACTGTTTGAAGAATATGGATGAATAAAGAATGCTGTAATAGTATAGAGAATGTACCGACAGTATTGGAAAAATACTGCCAGTATAAATTTAGATAGTACAAAGTGAGATAATATTAGAATTACATTATGTGATGGATGTAGATAAGTATTGAAAGTTATGAGACCTCATGAAATGTATGAAAAAAGAATACCGTCAGTATAGGAAAAATACTGTCAGTATGAACTTAGAATGTGTAAAAAGTTAGTGGGACACTTTGAAAGTTTTGATTAGGCCACCATATCCAATAATGGGGCCCAATCACAATTGGCCACCCAAGGTAATCTAATTGATTACCAAGGTGATGAGTCATCACCTTTTTATAAAAAAAAAGAAAAGAAAAAGAAAAAAAGTTGAATTAATCCATAAGATAAGAAGACCAATTGGTTTCCATGGTGGAAGAGAAAAACGTGAAAAGAAAGGAAAAGAAAGAAAGAAAGGAAAGAAAGAAAGAAAGGAAGGAAGAAAGGAAGAAAGGAAGAAAAAAACAAAGGGGCTATATTCTCTCCAAGGAAAACCGATTCCTCTCTTATGCCTCTCTCACTCAAACTTTGGTGATTTTGGTCTTCAATCATTGAAGGAAGCAAGGTTAAGAATTCTAGAGGAAGATTAAGGAGTTTTAAGGTAAAACTCAAAACTTTCTGTATTGTGAATAAGGGTTTTTGTGCAAGTTTTGATAGATTTTTATGGTGAGGTATGGGCTTGATATCAAGGGAACTTTGAAGGGTTTCAAGCAAGGAAAAGGAAGGACAAGCCCTAGCAAGGATTAGGTAAAATCTTAGCCTTGTTAATTAAGTTAAAGTTTATGCTTCAATATGCATATTATGTATTTGATGAAATGTTTTCACATATGACATGTAATATGGACATTATGGCATGGTTGTTTTATGTTATATGTTGATGATGATGATGATGGAAAGAAGAAAGCAAGGGTTTTGATGAAATTTAAAAAGGGACTAAATTGCACAGAAAAAAGGATTCTCGGTAGATTTATAAATCAGCCAAAAAGTCCCTCTAAATGTTGGAATTTCAAGAAAGTTACAACACAAAAGTTGTAGAACTCGTCGAAACTGTTATAATAATATGGACAGTCTTTCAAAATTCTCCCCAGTTTAGAAGTTATGAATTTTACAAAATTTTAGGTACAAAATTTCAAGAAATGAAAACGTTATGAAAATTTTAGAATTCGACCATGATACTTTTGTAAGTTTTATTCTTTGTGAGAAATTGAGCATTTTGGTATAAAGTTTCATTTTTGGTTCTAGGGGCAAAAATGTAAATATTTTTGTATTTTGGGTCAAAACTGTAAAATCATGTAAAAATTAGGTTTTTTACCAAGAAATGTAGAATTCTCACACTGCTATAGGCAATGAGTGATTAAGGATGCTAAGTTCTAAAGGATTCAAAATTTAGTCAAAGAAAAGAATGAAAGAAAAACGTTAAGGGCAAAAGGGTCATTTTATGACAAATGACTAAAACGGACTTGAAATGCCCGATGTTGAAAAATGTTCCTTAGTGGGAATTTTTTCGTATTATGTAAGTAATGAAACACTAAAGTTAATCAATAAGTTTTATAGAGTTACGAAGTTGACGAAAAACCTATTAGGGGTAAAGTTGTTATTTTTAAGAAAACAGTTAGAATGGAGTCGAACACTCCGATTTAGCATAACGTTCTTAGACAAAAAATGTTCCATAATACGTTAAGTAATGAAACCATCACATGAGACAAGAAATTTAAGTAAGGGACGCTTAAGAATAAACGTAACCCGGTAGGTTACAAAGTCAAGTTAAGAAAAAAAAGGTAACCCAATGGGTTACAAGGTTAAAAGGAAAAGTAACCTTGGTGAGTTACAAAGCTAAGTGAAGGAAAGGTAAACCGATAGTTTATAAAGTTAAGGAAAGAAAGTAAACCGATAGGGTACTAAGTTAAGTTAAGAGGAAATGAATGTTTAATATTTACGTTTTATTATCAATCAAGTAGATTGATAAAAAGAAAGTTAATTAATGAGTCGGCTATCATTTGATCAGGACACAAGAAGCCGACTAATGGAAGGAAAAAGAATGGGACAGGATTGGAATAGAGAACGTTAGAGTTAAGTCCAGGTAAGTTCAGACCTTACCTTTAGCATGAAGTAAATAATTTTTAAATGTTTATATATATACGTTTGCAAATGTGTTTGCAATTGTTATATAAGTTGTTTTTAAAAAGTATGTTTGCATTTATCATGCAAAAAGTTTTAAAGATTCAAAGCAAGATTTGCACTAAATTTACAACTGTATGTTTAAAGTCTATTTGCATATTGATATGCATAATGTTTTTAAAAGTTTAAGTTATGATTTTCAAAGTATTTAAAGTATGTTTTGCATTTTGATAATGTACGATGTTTTATAGTTTAAGTTATAAGTTTTATAAGGCATTTGTTATGCAAAAAGTTGCATTTGTTATGCAATAAGTTTCAAAGAGAACAAGTTATGATTTGCAAAATGTGTTTGCGTTTTATGTTGCATTTGTTATGCAATAAGTTTCATTTGTTATGCAATAGGTTTTACAATATAAGCTATGATTTGCAAGTGTGTTTGCATATGATAGGATTGCATTTAATATGCTCACTAAAGTTAATAAGAAGGTAACGTAAAGATAAAAAGAAAGCGTCATACTAGCCTCTTTGTTGTGAGGTAATGAAATTAAAGTTAAAGTTTGACCTCCTAAATGTGAGGTACATGACCTCAATGTTCGATGGTCTCAAGTCTTCCGCAAAGAAAGTATCATGTTTATGATCTCATGATTAATGATGTTGGTACGAACACTAAAGTAAAATAAGGAAAGTTAAAGTAAGATACGAAAAGATAAGGAACAAAGATAGAAAGTTAAAGTAAGATAAGGAAAGTTAAGGAACAAAGGTAGAAAGTTAAAGTAAGAAAAGAATGTTCATAAAATGCTTATAATTGAAGTTCATAATTAAGCATAATGGGATCATGCATTTTGACTTTATTGGTATTTCTTGTTATGAAACGTTATATGTTATGTTTATAAAAAACATTTTGAATAATATTTATGATAAAAATTTATGAAAAATATTTTTATGTTTTCAAGAAAAATTTTATGAAGAACGTTTATGAAAACGTTTTAGAAATGTTTAATGAAAAATGTTTATGAAAAATGTTTTAAGCAAAATTTTTTATGAGAAAAGTTTTTAAAGCATGTTTAAATGTTTGTGAGTTTATGTTTGAACTTACTAAGCGTAAGCTCATAAAAAGTTTCTTCATACTGTAGGTAGTTTTATGGGTGACCAATAGGACCAGTTAGAAGAGCTAGATGCTGTGGAGGGCAGATGTGAAGATTTGGGTATAGATGCTATCACAGTTGCTTCTGCTACACGGAAAAAAAAGTTTTCCACTATTTAATATAGTGTTTTCAAAGTTTTAAGAAAATCAGAGTTTTAAGAAATGTTTTTAAAAGTTTTAGGATATATTGTACTAAATGTGTTATAAAATTATAAAGTGAAGTTTTAAGTTATGATTTAATAAATGTTGCTTGTTAAGTTTTAAGGAACATTTTGAAATAGTTTTAAAGGCAAATGTTGAGCGAGGTCTCAACTTGAATGGTGACAAAGGTCGCAACAGTTTTTAAATACGTTTTAAAGAATGTTTAAAGAAAAAAATTTTTAATTCAGTATTTTTCTTACTAAGTAAATATGATTACTATTTAAAAACGATGTTTAATGAAAGTAAAGTGACTACTCAAAAAGGCGAGGCGTCACAAAACTGATGGATCTTTGCACTTTGCCAGTCACAAAGATATTAATGTGAATCTTTTTGTTGGAGAACTTAGTAACAAGTGTGTAACCCATTGATAGAGAGATAAAAGAGAGAAAGGAGAGAGAAGTACAACTTGAGACAACTAATGATTTTCTTTTTATCTCTTAAATTTTCTTGCCCCCTGGAAAATCTAGACTCTAAAAAATTACAAATGATAACAAACACTAAAAATGAGAATTAAAATTTCTTTCTGGTGATAATATGTGTCCTTTACATAATCACCAATAATTAAGGCGCAGTCCCCCCACTTAATATTCGTAGCTTTAAAAATCTTACAACATCTATATTTTGCCTTCCTCAAATTTAATATTCTCATACATAAATTCAAATAAAATACAACTTTTATATTTTTCATCTTATTTAATTTCTAAAAAGTATTAATATATGCGTTTTATTTTTTCCATGCTCTTCACTTCCAAAAAGAAATTTATGATGCGCCTTCACATAAGTAGAATGCTAGCTCTGCCACATTACAATTTAGAAAAATATAAAAAAATATTTCTCATTCAATTCTCCTTCATAGTGATATAAATGCTTTTTATGGATGTAAAAGATAGAAAATTTGAATGATAGAAGTGATATTATAAGTTTTTTCTTCGGCTCTGTAAGGTAAAATAGATAGAGAGTAGGAAGGATAGAGAGAAATATTGTAATTATTTATGTTATTTGGTAGAATGGAAGGAGAGGTCAAATGATAAATAATAGTTATTTTTTTAATTAGCATATTGTCTATTTATATTATTTGTTAATGATTTCTTTAGAGGGTAAAATGGTATTTAGAAACATTAAATTTATGATTGTTTGTCTCCTTCCACTAGTGGGAGGATTCAATTTGGTAAATCACGAGGGAGATTACATCTCTCTACCTCTCATTTCTCTCCAAGCAAACAATGAATTTGATCTATCGTTCCATTCTTTTGCCTTCCTCTATTTCTCCCTTCTACCAAACATAGTGTTTGGCTCTTTTTCTACAAATCATAGTGTTAGGCTCTTTAGTACATAGGAAAGAGAATGAAAATTTTATACAATTTAATTTTACTCATCTACTAATTATAATT
>CAMOHE010010085.1:50738-66602 GCA_946598075.1 Artocarpus hirsutus
TCCTCTATTTCTCCCTTCTACCAAACATAGTGTTTGGCTCTTTTTCTAAAAATCATAGTGTTAGGCTCTTTAGTACATAGGAAAGAAAATGAAAATTTTATACAATTTAATTTTACTCATCTACTAATTATAATTATCTTATTTTGAAAACAAGGAAAAAAATATTGTTATTGTTATTGTTATTGTTATTTTTTTATTTTAGTAATTATTATCTGGTTTCAAAAGTCTTTCGCCAAAAATCCACCTAATATTGGAAAGATTCAAATTGATAAGACCCACTACAACTTTTGCCTACCATATATGTCATTCCTCTATGAATTAAATTTATGGATTGTTTGTCTCCTTCCACTAGTGGGAGGATTCAATTTGGTAAATCACGAGGGAGATTACATCTCTCTACCTCTCATTTCTCTCCAAGCAAACAATGAATTTGATCTATCGTTTCATTCTTTTGCCTTCCTCTATTTCTCCCTTCTACCAAACATAGTGTTTGGCTCTTTTTCTAAAAATCATAGTGTTAGGCTCTTTAGTACATAGGAAAGAGAATGAAAATTTTATACAATTTAATTTTACTCATCTACTAATTATAATTATCTTATTTTGAAAACAAGGAAAAAAATATTGTTATTGTTATTGTTATTGTTATTTTTTTATTTTAGTAATTATTATCTGGTTTCAAAAGTCTTTCGCCAAAAATCCACCTAATATTGGAAAGATTCAAATTGATAAGACCCACTACAACTTTTGCCTACCATATATGTCATTCCTCCCTTCTCTTTTCCTTCTTATTAAAAAACAAACACTAAATTATACCTTCTTTTCTCTTTTCTACCACCAAACCTAGCATGATTGAAATGTAACTATCTACACTTTAGACTTTCCCATTTGATTTTTAATTAGACAGAATTACGAGTGCCTTTCAACAATCCAAAATCCATCATTGATGTCAAATCAAGGTACAGTAAGCAATTACCCTTGATAAAAAAATAAGGGTTTACCAAAATTGAAAAATCCCAAAATAAATTGCTTTGATCTTCAATTTTGCCCGGCATTTTAGAATAATCAACTTTGATCCTTTTCCATTTTTTTCCCTGATAAAAGATAAAGTTGTTGTTCTTAACATCTAGATGCACAAATTCTTTTATACAGGGAAAAAGCCATTTCTAGTTAATTTCAAACTAATTATGAAGGAGATTTTTGTCATTATCAATAAATTAATATGAAAATTTTCCCCTAAAAAAACCCTAATATGAGGATTAACTAGTTGACTTGGTAAACTTTAATCTAATTAGCATCCAATTTAAGTGTTTGGAATTCAATCCCACCTGCACCAGCATTTGGGAGGGATTAAAGGAAGATGGTTATCTCTCCAGAATCCAATGTATATTTGACAAATAAAATATTATTACACATTAATGTAACAAAAGTGCAATAATATATTTTAGTTTAGCAAACTTAGATCCGGATTGTATCTATAATGAGGTTGACAGTTTTTGTGAACCAGTTTTCGTTGTTTACGAATTTTTCATGCTTTTCATGATTTGAACGAATTGATGATTAATATCTCGTGCATTTCTTAAGAATAGCACTCAAACGATAAAAAATTGATCAAGACACCCCTTTGATAGAGATTCGGCGGCCAAAAAAAAAAAAAGTCAAATTTAGTGCAGCTTTATTTCATCCAAAACATGAGGCTCAAAACTAAAAATGTGAATTAAAAAATATAAACGAAAGATAGATTTGAAGCATTTTAAAAGAAAGATAAATTTGAACCTCGAGCTTACTTCCTTTAATGTTTTTCTCATTTTGGTTTTAAATTTCTTGTACTTTCTGCTTTTGATTTCATGTTACGATCTCGCTTATTCTTGTGTTTTTGTTTTCTTTTGATGTGTGTTTTTAGTTCTTTTTCTTGGGGATATATGTAAGTTTTTGAGTCTATTATGGGGACAAAAGTATAGCAAGGATAAAGTTATCATATAGAACAACTTAACTTATTTTCTTTACATTTTTTGGCTCTGAATTTTCTTATCATTTTCAATAGGCACTATTGATACTCACTTACCTCAGAAAAACAACAAAAAAGTACTACTTTGTCATTCTTGAAAATAAAGTACGAATTAAAAACCTGTATTTCCATAGAACATAAGAGATTTTTTTTGCAATTATCCCACAAGTTAATATCGTATACTCTAATTAATAGATCAATGTGAGATACATATTTATGTTAAAATAAATTCCAGGATGAATATTTATAGGTAATTTACATACCTGAAGAGCGTTATTCTGGCTAGTTTCTTCTATTATTTGTCGAAGTCCTTTTCTTCCTTGAGAGCATATTTCATGATTGAAGTCTTTCCACTCATGTCCGAGTTCATTTCCTAGTACTGGCCTGCAAGCAATACATAGTCATTACAAAAGCAACAACTAATATACAAACTTTTAATTTGATAATTGCTTAGAAATCTAAAGTCACTAAAAATCTATTAGTTTCAAAAGTTTGAATCAAAGTTTAAATCTTTTTATTATAATTTTTTCTCTTAGAATAAATTTCTAGTCAAATCTATGAACGAAACGGTTATTGGTACTTTACTTACAAACAACGACCTAGGGCTAGCTGCACCTGTGGCTTCGAGGGCCTGGCTAACTTATCTCTTATGACTATTCTTCAAAGTCCATTAAAAAAAAAAAAAAAAGGAAAATTAATACCTAGGCATGGGGGCATCAAAGACAAACCCCTCAACCAAATTAGCCTCTAGCTTATTAAATGCGAGTTGGGAGAAATTAAAGTATAATATAGACAACACAAGGAGAGGAAAAATAAATAAAATCAACAGGAAGTTATAAGCTACTTGATGATAATGAATCGTCCCCTCTAAGTACTGGTACTATGCTTTAATTTAAGCCAAAATGTGTGGCACGCATTCTAGTGGGAGATCAAGAGAGGTACGTATAATATTTAACTGTACTTTTGCTTAACTATATATATATACATGTATATATATGAGGTCATGTTTAGTACACGTAAAGTAATATTACATATTTCAGTAATTTGACTGAGATACACAATATTATTGACATGGCGTAGATACACCGATATATATACCTTTGAGGGGAGAAAGTTGAGAAAATCCTGCTACGATCCTTGACATGTATTCCATGCAAGTGCTTCCTGTACGAGTACTGCCTTGTCCGTCCAAACACGTCGATATGTTCACGATCTTTCACGCCTCTATACATCTAAGCATTCAACCCGAACAATATATGCATACCATTTTAAAATCAATAAAATTACATAAGATAATACATTTCGACAATATATCAAAATTAAATATGCATGTGTATATGCATGTATATATAGAGAACCGTATTCTTAATCATGCTTATAATATAATTTTAGTTCGGTGTCACTAATACATACAAATCAAAGAAGTATACGTAACCAAGTCCGAAGAGGCAGCTTATATGGATGAGTTTTGACGTACATAAAGTATTTAGACAGAAGTCGACAATTTTGCACTAATACATAAATTATTAACAGTTAACAAAAACTATTTCTTAATCTAACTCTAGCTAACCGGCCTAGGCAGGGACTAGGCCATATAACCTCCATATATATAAATATATATATATATATATATATTCATGCACACACGCATATATTGACACGCGTGCGTATGCATATATATATATATATGTATGTATGTACTAAATAAGAAAAAATAATTCACACAAACGTCCAATGACAGAGGTATTAGAAATATTAACTTTTATCTCTAATTTTGAATAAAATTTAGTTATGTCTCTGCTAATTACAATTATGCTCCGCTTTTAAAAGAAAAGTTATAGTAGTATCCTCACTCAAAAATTGAAACATATAATTATAACCTTATAAGATAAAAAATTTAATTCTGACTTTTTTATAGGGTCTCCAATGAAAATAGTTTCTACATCCGTCACTGCATACGATAGGTTATACTAAAGCCTACATTTAGGTACAAATTGGGATCTAGACCTAGTGAAAACTGTCTTTATGATAAAAATGCCAATGTCAAATCCTATATTTAATGTAAAAAATTGACAAATTCGAATATTACTTTGAGTTTCAATACGTAGTACTACTACTGCTACTTATAAATGGTACACTTACTTTTTATTATAAATTTTGAGCAGTTTTTAATTTCTAAATAATTTTAAAATGATATTATTATTTTAAACATTAAATAAAAAGGTTAACATGTCATTAATAGTAACCAAATGCCAAAATTTTGACACATACTTTGTTTGGTGCCTACATTGAAGACACTAATTTTCCAAACTTAAGTTGGCACATTGTTTAGCCGCATAAAGATATGCTGTAATCTGTCTTGTTGTCCTTTCCGCCAAAGTCATGATAATTGTATATGAATAAAGAATGGAAACGACAGAATAACTAGTCCTTACAGGCTTGTCGGCTCATTCTCCTGTATACTCCAAAACACTGTCTCCCAAGTATTATACCTTTAATATACTAAAGCTACTCTTTTTTTTTTTTCTTTTCTTTTTTCTTTTTTTCATAACGCTGTAGTTCTAAAAAGGAACTCCGTATTTAACTTGTGCACGCACGAGACTTATGGAATCTTCAATAATTGAGAACTCTAAACCAATATGCACGGACACTCACCAAAACAAAAAATTATGACAAAGAGATAAGAGTTTCATAAAAAATTTAATGCTCGTAAGCATTCATGTGTGACTCTATATATATATATATATATATTTCTCTCCTTGAAATATTCTAAAGTTGTAGCAAATTTGTGCCTAAACTCAGTGCACAGATTATATCTAAAGGAAGGTTATTAAATATTAGATCATTATGCTATGCAATTTCTAAGGCGCACGAATATCCTTAACATTTTATTTTTCCTGCATACATGTGATTACTACAATGAATTGCACATAAACGCGTTAATATATATAATAAGCTGTATAGTAACAAGATCATCAAATACTTTCGTCCAAACTTTTTTTTTTCTTTCTAAAAAAGAAAAACTTTAATTGGTAAAGGTTTTATAAATAAAAATTTTGTTTGAACCCATTCAAGCTAGCTTCCACAAAATTTGCTTTGGCTTTCTAAGTTAACCACATATATACAGTACTAGTGTGTGTGTGTGTAGAGAGAGAGAGAGAGAGAGACTAGTTACCCTTTTATGTTTTTAGGCAATAACAGATGGTGTTGTCCGAATCTTTCACCATATTTATGATTTCATTCATTGACAATAATAATCCATATATAGATCATTCGAATATTATTATATATATTTTACCTGTAGATGGCTTTTGACGTGAGAAATCTTTAGTCCCTTCACACTCATTGTCTGTAAAATTCGCTTTGGGGTTGCTTCTGCAAAATTTTTAAGCAATTATATTTAATATAAGCTTAGTTATCCATATTATATCCATTTTGGAGAAGTTCAATAAATTAAGCCTCATCAAAAAGAGCTTAACCGATTAATTTCATTTTCATTAGCTTGTTTATAATTTCTCTCTTTATTTATCCATTTATATAGATCTATATTTTCACACCTGGAAGATCTTTCAGTATGGCATATTTTGTAAGAGATTCAAAAACCTAATTTTAACGGAAATATTTCTGTATATGTGTATATCTATCATTTTCTGTTCTTAATTCGTAATTCTCTTAATCTGGAAGCTTCAAATCAGCACAAAATTTCTTTATATATATAGATCAGATTTTGATTAATCATTGAAAATTCTACATCTTTGTATTTAGTACTTACTGTCTTTTCCACCGAGGCTTCCAACCGCGTCGACGAAGAGTTCATGAAGTTCAGGCGTCCATCTCAGCCTTGGAAACTCAGATTTGTTGTACTTTCTCACTCCTATTCTCTGATGTACTTGATCACCGTGATCCATAGTTTAATTCCTCTTGATCATGCAAACTACAATAGTATTTAGACCAAGCCCTCCTCAGGGTACATATAATATCTTTATATTATTTCTAATGAAAAATTACAGATATATATATATATATATATATATATTGTGATAGGTACTCTTCAATGTGAATGCATATGCAGAAATTCCATAATGATTATATTGCTGCTTTAGCCATAAAAAAAAAAAGGAAAAAAAAGTTATATCGCTGCGGCTGAGACCTTAGACTTTTGAGGGTATGTGCTTAAGGCCTATTAAAAGCGTGCTTTACTATTGATTTATAATTATTATTTTGTTTCTAATTACTAGCTGGTTTGCTCAGTTTGGACGTACTAATATACATTAGCTTAATATTTTAAGCAAAGCAAAAGCTCTTCTTTTAAGAAACATAAATGCGCTTAGAAATTCTTGGTTTAGAGTCCCTGGACCGTTTCCTTCTTCTGCATATTCCATTTCATTATTATCATAATTAGTAAGGACCGAATTCATGTTTTTGTTATTACGTGTCCGTTAACTTATACGTCGTTTAACACCTCAGTTATAACTAAAATTTTAAATTTAAAAATTACAACATATAAGAGCTTTACCTTATAACAAATTTTTTTTTATTGTAGCTGCTAAAAGCTTTACACTGTTCACTGTTAGAACTAATAAGTTAAAACTGAAGTGTTAAACGGATACTTAGATATATAGTATTAGCCAAATAGGCCGAGAGATCCACAGTTGAAATTATATCTCACCTTCTTAAAAAAAAAAATCATACTTTTTTTTGTCAGTATTAATTTTATTTGAATATTATCTCATCAAACAATTGAATTTTTTTAAGTAATGTTCTTGTGACCATGTCAAAAAAATAAGGTAAAATATCTCAATCTGTCTTATGTACGTAATTACGCTTAGAAAAGGATATGTATAAAGAATTTTTCTTTTACTTCTAAGCTATTATCGAAGAGAAAAACTTTTAGTCTTTGACTTGACAACTTTTGAAATTCCCATCTGTTGCAGCCGCAATTTTTTAACCAATTCTAACACTAATTATTGGTTTGCATCTAAGGAATTTATCTTGTCCCACACATATTTTGCCTCCATTGGATTTGCCTACTTTTATTTCTTTTTTTTTAAGGATATTGTCCAATTCCCAACTTATAAAAATATCTTTTATCTCCAAATGATATTCTGACTTTTTCTTCAACTTATTCATCGGTCTCTTATTAGCAATTGGAGAACCGATTGAACGGGGAACTACATTTTCTATTAAAAGCGTGATCATAATCTAAGACAATTAACTGTACAAGTACTTTTTCTTCGTCAATTATAAGATTTTCTATTTTAGTTTGCTAGTCTGAAATCTGACGAGTTTTTTTAATTAAATTTCATAATTGGAAACAACTTTATATAATTTTTCTTGACAGAGCACGACCAATAAAATTAAATTGTTTCAAAGATATAAAAAGAAAAATCCCTTTCAAAAAAAATTTAAAAGGAAAAACTATTGATAATTTTTTAAGGGAAATATGTAGGATTGTTTATACATTAACACATCCGTATATATGTATATATATGTGTGTGTTTGTGTGACAATTGTATAAATAATTATAATAATATCATTCTGTATTTTTCATCTGTTTGACAGCGTTTATATGGAATATGGAACACGTCAAGAAAAGAGGAAAAAGACAGGAAAAACATTGGTGAAAAGGTCCAAAGCTCAAAGTCGAGAACATGATGTAATCGTGCAAGAATAGATTAAAAACTTTTTGATTAATCATGATGTAATCGCGCGTCCAGCATGAAGTGATCGAACAATATTCATCTACTTTTTTATTTCTTTTTTCATTGCTATTTTAAACGATTTGGGAGATTATATTACATTTTTATGAGTAAATGCAGAAAAAATTTTCTACCAAAAAAAAAAAAGGACAACACAACTTAAAGTTATCATAGTTGAACTGGACTGGCATTCACTAAGCAACTCAAACAAATTTGTCATCTTTTTTTTAATAAATGATGAGTGCAAATAACAAGTCTCCATTCTAATTATATAAAAAGATAAAAAAAAAAAAAAATGGTGTAGAATCGCCACAAGGCAAACCAAAACAAGAAAGGAGGAAAAAAAGGTAAGAGAAACAACCTTATAGAGAAGGCAAATGAAAACTAGAAATAAACACGCCGATTTTATTTGTACAACCTGAAACCCTTTTCTTTAAAAAAAATGAAGATCATAGGTATTTTTCTTTTAAGAATTAGTGATAATGTCTTTTGTAAATTATTAAATTTGCTATTTATTCATAGACCTTTTTTTTTTTTTTTTTTTGAGAAACTATTTATTCTCAAAACTTGAAATCACCTATCTTCACTTTTTTCTAAAAAAGTGCATAATTATATCGATTTCTTACCTCCTCAACCTTTATTGGCCTAGTTTTAAAAGTAAAATAAATGCTATTAATAGATAACAATTTTGAACTCTCAAATAATATCAAAATCATATATCGTAATAAAAAAATATCATATTAACTTAACCGACTTTTAAGGAATCATTATCATATTAACTTAATCGACTTTAATGAATCATCGCAATATATAAGCTTGTTGGGGATGAGCTCCGTGCCTCCCATCGAGGAACCTATTCCTGGTGGTCGGCAAATATGCTCGGCGATAGCAGTTGGGAGCGCAATATCGAACCCTTTTGAGCTTGGCTCGTATATCCGAGGTGCTCTTCAGGATCCTCCGGGCCACGACTTTAACAATTGCCTCCTTGGGTCAGACACTAGCTTGGGGTCAGGTTGTCCTAACCTGCAAACAGGCTGCCACTCGCCACAAGGAGTCAACAGGTAGCTAACTTTCCACCATCAGATGGAGACCAATCCATCGACAGGGATATGACACTTGTCTCATGCCATCTGATAGGCCTTGATGTGACAGACGGGTTGTGAGCGAAACCACCTAACACCTGGTCCAAGTGGCAACCTATAAATAGAGCGCATTTACTATAGCTCACGCAAGCGTGCTCCTCCCCAACTAACTAGCTCCCGTTCCCTGGCGAGCAGCACCTGCCATGAGCATGGGAGAGTCCTTGTCCGGTACCCTACCAGTGTCCCCCTTTTACCTCTTAAGCGTCTCTCCTCTTGTTGCAGGTACTTTCGAGCAGGCAGAGGCGAGCAGGGAAGAGCAGTTCGACTATCGTGGGCAGCCAGATATGGTGTTGATTTGTCGCCACTCACAGTAAGCATCAACATTTTGGCACTAGAAAGAGGGCCCCTACGCCTTCACTCAAAGCCATTAGCCACAACTGAGTTCAAGACCCAAGCATGATAACACAAGGCAATGCCTAAGATGAGGGTTCCCGACATGAGGGGTTAGGTGAAGCCAGAAACTGACCAAACCTAAACAGACCTAGAGGCTGTCCCCGGGCTACAAGGTCCCAATCTGGGGGTCAGGGCAGTGCAGCAAGAGCTGAACAAGTGGATGATCTTATTGCCTAGGACCCTATTCGAGAACTCATGAATGCCGTTTGGATACTTGCATAGCAACAAGCAAAGCGTCAATAGGCTCCTGTCCTCCTTCCCCCAACCTAGGCAGACCAGGCCGGAGGTCGAGTAGGACAGACATCGAAAAGAACAAACAAAGCCAACTCCGAGCACTCAAGACGATCCATAAGGGGAGTCTCGGCAAACAATAGGCTCGCCTGAGAAGGCCAACTTGGCCATCAAGGATGTCAAGGACAATCACGATAGGGCTCCCGAGCATCGATATTTGATCGGCTTGGGCATCAAGGAGAAGTTCAACAAGACTGACAACCTGGAGGTGGCGACAGGGTTGAGGGTGGAGCCCCCTATAGAGTGAAACTACCCGAAGATACCAACAGTCGTCAGCTTTGGGAGCTACAGTGCCAAATCGACCAAATCCAGAACAACAAATTTAGGCTCGATAATGGCGGCACGCTAGACTTGCTGTTCATGGATGCCATTATATGGGCTCTCAAGCTGCCAAAATTTAAGGTTCTATAGATCAAAGCTTATGATAGGACAATCGACGTTAACGAGCATGTAGAGCTATACTGAGGACAAATGCTCTTACAAAACACCAACGACGTAGCCATGTGTAAGGCTTTTTCGCTAACCTTGACTGGGCCTGCTTGGTAATGGTTCAAGTGAATAGAGCCGGCTACTATCACCTCTTTCTACCAACTATCTGAGGCCTTCTTTGTTGCCTTTTCCATAATGAAGACAAGAAGAAAAGAAATAACTCATCTCTATGCTATGAAGTAGAGGGATGGGAATGTTCGAGATTACATAAACTGATTTACTTAAGTCGCGATGGAGGTCAAACACGTCAAAGATGAGACCCTAAAGCACACCTTCGTAGGGGGTCTTTGAGACAAACAATTGACCTTGTTGCTTGCCTTTGAGCAGCAGAGCACATTTTCTTAAATGCTCAGCTATGCACAGAGGTACTTTGATGCGGCCAAGTACATAAAAAGTTACCGAGAAGAAGGTGGCAGTGGTGACAGCAAAAGGGAGAAGAAGTAGAAATCGACACCCAATCACCAAGGCACCGAGTAGAATGAGAAGCAGAAGAAGGAAAAAAAGACAAAGAAAAAAAAGGTGCTGACCTAGAAGTTTTAGAGCTACACACCCGTGGTCGCCAGCATTGATGAGGTGCTCACCCAGGTGAGTGGTAGGAACTTATTGGTTGATTTGCCCAAGTTATAGGGGAGCAAAACCAAGAGGGATCAAAACAAGTACTGTAACTTCCATAAGGATGTAGGACACAACACTCATGATTACATTCAGCTCAAAGACCAAATCGAAAGATTGGTCCAAGATGGGTATTTACGGGAATTCATAGAGCGAGTCTTAACTCTTGGCTCCACAGCTAAGGGAAACGACTAGCCAACCTAGGACACACAAAGCCACCCACGTAACGAAAGTGGGAACACCTTGGAACACCCAAACATTGTCCATACAATTTTTGAAGGGCCCGTTACCGAGGACACTTTAAGTAGATGGCGGGCTTATGCTCAAGAGGCTCGACTGGTTAAGAGGAGCGACCTTATGAACATGTCCGAGTACATCAATAAAATCTGTTGACAATAAGATGTCCCGATCACTTTCATCGAGGAAGAGACAGACAAACTTGTTCACCCGCACAACGACACCCTCATGTGCAAACTACAAATTACCAACAATATTGTTTGGCAGGTATTGATCAACAACGGTAGTTCGACCGATATTCTTTTCAAGCAAGCCTATGATAAGCTAAAGATAAATAATGCCACCCTTATCCCGGTTCAAACATCGCTTTATAGCATCATAGGAGAAAACGTTAGAGCAATAGGAAAAGTCGGCCTACCAGTCACCTTCAGAGAAGGGGCTGCTTGGGTAACACGCATCGTTCACTTCCTTGTAGTCTTCAAACTCTCCCAGTATAATATCATATCATAGGTCGACCGACCTTAAATACGTTAAAGGCCATGGTCTCCACCTACCATCTGGTGATAAAGTTTTCCACAGAGAATGGGGTTAGAGTTATCAAGTCACGACAAAGGGATTCCAAGGACTGTTATCTAAACACCGTCAAAGACACCTCAGCTTGGTAGTTAAACATGTCAGCTATTTATAAAGTTGACAAAATACCGCTTCCTGTTAAATAGGCACCCAAGATGCTATTAGACCTAGATCCCTGACTCCCTGATGAAGAGGAGAGAGCTACACCAGTGGAGGATTTAGTGCCATATAATTTGGACCCCGAACATCCTGACCAGATGGTCCAACTCAGTTTTCAACTAAAACCTGAGATTCAAACCGACATAGAGAAATTTCTAACAAAATATCTAGATGTATTTGCATGGTTCCACGAAGACATGCCCGGCATTGATCCTAGTATCATTTGCCATGACCTCAACGTCTGACCCAACTACAAACCGGTCATCCAAAGCGAAGAGCTTTTAACTCGAAGAGGTACACCTCTATCAACGAGGAAGTATAGAAGCTCCTGAAGGCTAGGTTTATCCAAGAAGTCTCATATCCAAAGTGGCTAGCGAATGTAGTCCTAGTTAAGAAAGCTAATGGGAAGTGGCGTACACCGACCTCAACAAAGCCTATCCTAAGGACTGCTTCTTACTGCCCTGAATAGATCAGCTCAAGGATGCAATGACCGGACATGAACTACTGAGTTTCATAGATAAGTACTCTGGCTACAATAAGATCAGGGTGGCCAAGGAAGACCAGATCAAAACGGCCTTCAACACTGACCAGGGGCTCTTCTGCTATGTGGTTATGCCCTTTGGACTAAAGAACGCAGGAGCTATCTACTAGCTCTTCGCCAACAAGATGTTTGCTTGGCTGATCTACAAAACCATGGAAGTGTATATGGACGACATGCTCGTCAAGTCTGTCCGAGCAACAAACCACATTGTCGACCTCCGAGCAAGCTTTGACATACTTCAAAAATATTGGATGAAACTCAACCTAGCCAAGTGCGCTTTCGGGGTTAGCTCAGGCAAGTTTCTCAAGTTCAAGGTGAATCAAAGGGGGACTGAAGTCAACCCGACCAAGGCCTAAGCAATGATTGACATGCACTCACCACACACTGTCAAATAGGTGCAGAAGCTTACCATAATGGTAGCAGCCTTATCCAGATTCGTCTCCCAGTCTATCGACAAGTGCCATCTATTTTTTCAGGCACTCATAGAGAGGTTTGAGTAGGGCAAGGAGTGTGAGGAAGTTTTTCAAAACCTTAAAAGGTACTTAGCCATGCCCCCACTCCTATCCAAACCTTTGTCGGAAGAAATACTATACGCCTATCTAGCCGTCTCTAAAAAGGCCATGAACTCGGTCCTTGTTAGAAAGGAATATGGGACCCAAAAGCCTCTCTATTACACAAGTCACACGTTTTAGGGTGCTAAAGAGAGGTACCCTCTGCTTGAAAAGCTTACGTTTGCCTTCGTCACCTCGACTTGAAAACTTCAACCATATTATTCAGGTTTCAACCAAGAATCTACTACGGCAAGTCCTCCAAAGCCCAGAGATATCTGGGCCGATGGCTAAGTAGTCAATGGAGCTCGGGCAATACGACTTTCACTTCTTTTGAGGACAACCATCAAGGCCTAAGCCCTGGCCAACTTATCGCCGAATGCACTGACACTACGCAAAGCACTTTATCTATCAAGAAGGCCCTAGTAGAAGATCCAGACTTTCCCAGCAGCAGCAAAGGCAGTGACGTCTCCAAACTAGGGCTTGACTAGAAACTCTTCATGGACGGGTCATCTTGCGCTGACGGGTCAGGCGTCGGGCTGGTCCTTACTAGCCTGGATGATTACAAAGCGATCCACGCCTTTTGCTTTGATTTCAAGGCATCCAACAATGAAGCCATGTATGAAGCACTCTTGGCTGGGCTAAGAATTGCAAGAGTCCTCAAAATGGACCACATATCTGTTTATAGTTACTCCATGCTTGTCATCCAACAGGTTACCAGGGGATTCCAAGCTTGAACAGAATCTATGACTATATATCTACGAGAAGTCAAAGCACTGTTAGGGCAATTTAAAGCTTATTGTTTTAATCAAATTCCTCGATTTGAAAATTTTGAGGCCGATGACCTTGCTTTGCTGGCCTCAGGTTTAGGCGACAACAAACTTACGTCGGTCCCCATCGAGAGATTAGCAAAACCAAGCTTCACCAAAGAAGTGGCTAGTGTAGCCGAAGAGCAAGAATCCACCTAGATGGACTCGATCATCTGAAACTTGACCACAGCTGAATTGCCCGATGATTGGGAATAGGCACGCTGGATCTGCAATAGCTCGGACTAATATTTGATGATCAAGGGAAGGCTTTACTGACGAGGCTACACTACCCCGTGCTTAAGGTGCGTTGGACCTGAAGAAGCCTGCTATTTAATGAAGGAAATCCACAAAGGGCTATGCTGCAACCATGTAAAGGGCGAAACCTAGCTCAGAAGTGTCTTTGGCAAGGATACTACTAGCCAACCATGGAGCAAGACTACAAGGACTTTGTGCAAAAATGCCTTAAGTGGCAGCAGTTTGTTAGGGCGATCGGACACCATGCCGAACCCCTCACCTCGGTGATGTTTGCTTGGCCTTTTGCCAAATGGGCTATAGACCTGATTGGACCACTTCCCCAAGCTTGGTCACAATTTAAGTATTGCATCGTGACCATCAACTACCTCATGAAGTGGATGGAAGTTAAGCCGTGCACCAACATGACCGAGGTTAAGTGCATCAACTTTATTTGGAAGAATATCATCTGTCAGTTTAGAATCCTGCACACCATTGTAACCAACAATGCCAAGCAATTTGAATCTTCAAGTCTACTCCACCTGTGTAAGCATCTCGGTATCAAAAAGTTTTTCTCCTCTCCTTGCTACCCTCAGAGCAACAGTCAGGTTGAAGGCATCAACAAAACTATCAAGGACAACCTAAAGAAAAAGCTCGAGGACCTCAAAGGCACATGGATCGATGAGCTCCTGAAAGTGCTTTGGGCATACCAAACAACAGCTTGGGCTGCCACAGGGGAGACTCCATTCTCCCTCGTCTATGGAGCTAAAGCAGTTATCCCAGCTGAGGTTGGCCTACTAAGCTTCAAGATCAAACAATACGACGAGCTCTCGAATGTAGAGATCATGATGTCTGAGCTCGACTGCTTAAGGAGAAAAGAGACTAGGCAATGATTCGTACTATGGTAAGGAATAAAGTGGTTGCTCAGTATTACAACAAGTGGGTCTAACCGAGGAGCTTTAAAGTCAATGACTTGGTGCTAAAAAAGATCACTGTTCAACAACCCAGCCTAGGGTTGTTTGGGCCCAAGTGGATGGACTGTATAGAGTAGTTAGAATTATATGTCCCGGCACCTACAAGCTATCCAACATAGAAGAAACTTGCTCAGTCATCTTTGGAATGCGGAACACTTGAAGAATTCTTTTGTTAGCGAAAGCCAAAACACCTTTTATGACCTCTAGTTGCATTCTTTTTACAACTAGGCTTGCTAAGCTAGACTAGGATGTAAAAAAAAAAAAAGAAAAGTTAATGAAAATATCCATTCTACATAATTCCTCTAAGCAATATGTGTTAAGAAAGACATAACTTCCAAAGAGGGAGACATTAACTTCAGTCCGTGGGACCTCACAATAACTCCTAAATAGAGAGGGTCATCCCAAGTAACTGGACTAAGGGCTAGTTGGCATGATACCGACCACCGGTCTGCCACCATATGGACGTCCTAACCAAGAATCACCCTGACATAGTGATGATCTTGGGAACATAACTCCCAACCATAGTTAGACTTGTAAAAGTTCAAATGAACTTAAACAAGCCTAAAGGGGGCTACAAGGTACTACATGTTGTTGTGATTGACCCGGCCGCACTAGTACAAAATGTAGATTGATGGTTAAAAAATCGTCGTGAAAACTTCTGTCTTGGAACAAGACCGAGTTTTCACGACGATTTTTTACCATCGTGTAATAGAATAATTGACGTGCGAGATCGGTGGGAGTGCTAATTTTCCACGACGATTTTTGCTGAAAACCGTCATGGAAGGTGGAGCTTCCACGACAGTTTTAATCAAAAACCGTCATGGAAGGAGGAGATTCCACAACAGATTTCACCAAAAATCGTCGTGAAAATTTGGTATTTTCTAAAAAAAAAATTCTCCCATAATTTTAATTTCCCACGGGATGGCCAGTCCCATGTGTTATCCATTACATCAAGGCCCTAATTACATACAATAATTGCTGTATATTAAAAATTACATTGTATTTTCAAGATCATTTTACATTTGAGCTATTTTGAGCACTTTGTTAATCTACTATGACGTGTACCTATCTAAAAAGCACAAACCTATTTACAAATTGTACCCACTCTAATCTAACTTCATGTATATCTGTATGTATATAAAAATCTTTTTTTCCTAAGGC
>CAMOHE010010105.1:0-11438 GCA_946598075.1 Artocarpus hirsutus
AACCAACTGGTCTTCTTTGCTATTCTCTATCCACGATCAGAGTGAGTGTGGGCTCACACGTACAGCTCTTCCTCAAGGTGACTCTCCTTCCAACCAATTGAGAGAACCCAAAGCTAGTGTTCGTGATTTGTGAACAAGAGCTCTCAGGGAGTTTCAGATTCTCACCAGTAGAGTATCACTCTTAATCTCTCTATTGATCTAAATAACTCATTAGACTCACTCCCTATTTATAGAGGTTGGGTCTAGGGTCATTCCTTATCAGATAAGGTCTCAAAAAATTGAAACAGAACCAAATTTGGGTCAATATCAGATAAGATACGCATATTAAACGCGATTTTTAATTCGCGCATAGGCAGGCCGAACTTTTTTATAGGTAGACCAAATTTGCCTGATTGGCAGGCTGAACTTTAGGATCAGCATGTCGAACTGTCGAAATAAAAATCATGCGAATATTTTTTTTTCCACCCGAGATTCTATAGGATAAAGCCTTAGTTTTAATTCAAATAACCCAATAGAGAAGTTATCTAATTAAAACAACTTTATCTAGATAATCTCTAAGAAAATAAATAGATTCCTAATAATTCTACAAGTTTATCTTGATTTAATTTATCCAAAATTAAATCAACTGATAAACAGACAAGAATTATCTAACCCCAATAATTCAACAAGTTTATCTTGAATTAATTTTGTTCACAAAATTAATTCAACCGACAAACAGACATGAATTATTTGATTCTTTTAAATTTTCAACCAATCTAATAAATCGACATAAGTCACCAATTATTGTAAAAGCACGCCGTATCGTTACCGGATTTTGTGAGCTAGCAAAGGGGACCAAATGGACCTATATAGTTCAAGCTCTTGATAATTATGAAACCCAATATCCTAGATATATATTTCATAATTATCAAATCCAATGTTACTCCACTAAAAGCTTGGAGCTGTACTCTCGAACTCTATAGAATTACGAAGCCCGTATAGCTAAGTCTCCATGACATATCATAGTGTATCGTTTCTCCATTGGATTATCCATAATCGGCTTAAGGACAAGTTCTGTCTTATCTTTCCGATTATTTTTATCTTACATTCCATTATCTCACCGTCGGAAAACTCACTATCTAAAGACAGTATACCATTCGGTTACACCTATGTATCTAAATGGTTGAGCGCTCTAGTTTTCCAATTACAGGATAATGCATATAAGAAGATATCACTACTCCTAAAGAGGAGCTATGGATTCCATATCTATGAATAATAGGTCTACATCATCAAGAGTCATGCCTCCAACGTACCGGCATACATATCACTATTAAGATGTGGATGTCACCCTTTGGCACATCAAAAGACACAAGTCAAGACAACGGGCCCACCAGTCATCTCAGGATTAAGATGCAATACAAATGATTGTCTAAAGTGATTTGATTTGCCAAGACAGAATTATTAATCCAAATGAATTCACTTTATGTCCCGATCTAACTCATCGTCACCTATGACAACGTGCCAATGTTTCTATTCACGGAGTCCACCTCCGATGGTCAAGACAAACCATCTCCCAATGGGAATATAGACAACATAACAATCTTTACATGAATAAAGCACCTAACTTTATTCCCTTGATTGCGGATCTTATGATTTAGACCGTCACCTTAAGAATCGTGTCTCTGCATAATCTGTCCATCATATGCCCAATTCTTAAAGGTTTAGACCGACAGTCTCAGACTATTGTTTGCTTATCATACATTCAACAAATATGAACGTAAAGAGGACAAGATTTGGTATATAAATAAGAAATGATTTCTTTATTGATAAAAATGTCTCCAAAAACTCATTACATTTTTACTTCTTAGGGCATACATGTCTAACATGAACTACCTCGAGATCCCCAAGGAAATTATGGAGCCACACTTCTTCTTTCGAAGCATCATTAGTTGTCACATACTCGACTTTGAATCTGAAGTGCAATTTTCCTTCACACTTCTCCAACTGATGGCATCGCCGCCTAGAGTAAACACAAAACCCGAAGTTTATCTCCTTGAATCTAGACAAGATTGGAAATCTGAATCTGTATATCCTAAAGGAGTTAAGTCCTCACCCGAATATACAAGTATATGCCCTCGAGTGCTTCTCAAGTACTTGAAAATATGCTTGACCGCAACCCAATGGTTTGGTCCCAAATCCGCTTGAAATCGACTATTAATCCCGACCGTATAACAAATATTCGTTCGTGTGCAAAGCATGGTATTCATGAGACTACCCACTACCGAAGCATAAGGCACCTTCTTCATGTATTCTCTTTTTTTCTCAGACTTTGGAGAGTCTTTCTTAGAAAGAGTAATTCCAAACCTAGATGGTTGCCCATCTTTCTTGGAATCCTGCATTGCAAACCTTATGAGAATCTAATCTATGTAACTGGCTTGTGACAAAGCTATCATTTTGTTCTTCCTATCCCAAAAAATCTAGATATCGAGAACAAAATTAACCTAACCTAAGTCCTTCATGTCAAATTGCTTGGTCAACTATAATTTCACCGATGATAATGCTCCAACGTCATTGCCAATTAGCAAAATGCCATCTATATAGAGCAGTAGAAAAACCACATTCCCATCCCTTATGTGTTTATACACACATGGTTCATCCACATTTTGTGAGAACCCATAAGTCTTGATCGCTTGATTAAATCTTATATTCCAAGAACGGGAAGCCTACTTAAGTCCATAAATTGAATTTAGCAGCTTACAAACCTCACCCTCCTGACCCTTGACCTTGAACGCGTCTGGTTGTTCCATATAAATGAACTCATCAAGATAGCCATTTAGAAAAGTCATCTTAACATCCATCTGCCAAATCTCGTAATCGAGAACGGCAGCTATGAACAAGAGAATCTGAATGGACTTAAGTATGGCTACAGGCGAAAATGTTTCCTCGTAATCGATTCCTTCCTTTTGAGTGTATCCCTTAGCTATCAGTCTAGCCTTAAAGGATTCAACCTTTCCATCTACTCCTCTTTTCCTCTTGAAGATCCACTTACACCTTATGGGTTTTAACCCTTTGGGAAGATCCACAAGCTCCTAGACCCGATTAGTCTCTATAGACTTCATCTCTATGTTCATGGCTTCTGTCCAGAGTTTTAAATTGACATCCTCTATAGCCTCTGTATAAGTATAAAGATCCCTATCATGTTCATCTGATTTAGCCAAGAAGGCTACACCATTGAACATATAGGGCCTTTCTCATTGGTGCATCTTCCGAGTCATCGGGGATGTAATAAAGGATCTCGTAGTCAACCATAATAAGAAGTTGGAAAATCCAAATGACATATCCAAGAGTATGCACGAACTCCCTAAGGGCCCCTGCAAAGGTGTAATTGGTTATGCTCTGTCACCACACAACTGGTTTCAAATCATGTAAATCCTTATAGGTAGAGAAATAGGCCAATGCTATGAGAAAAGGAAGAATGCCCGATACAGCTAGATAATCCCTTACATCTTTGTCTTTACTCCATAGAGACCCAACCTGCCCAACCCATTAGAATGTTAGTTGGTCATGAGAACATGATTGGAACGACGCGGAATTCATCTCTTTGAATGCGGAAACGGTTGATCAAATTTCGAGGGATAGGTACATTGCGCTCTTGTGAATGTTCGGTTGACCCACCATCAACAAAAGGAAGCTCCGAAAGAGTAAGATTCCAAGCCACTATTAAAAGTGGTCGTTGTGTGTAAATGTGGCATCTTCAAGCCTCATCGTAGGAACCTCTTCGACGGAAGAAGTGCTAGCAACCATGACACATGATTAAAAAAAGAAAAAAAAAAAAAGAAGAGGGAGAGAGAGAAGGCAAGCGTAAGATTAGTTGCCTGAGAGTAAGCCGACGTCTTGTTCAGGAAAAAAAAAATAAAGAGGGGTTTTGTGATGAAATGACGTGTTAACTCTGCATGGTGACACCTCGACGAAGGGACGAGAGCAAGGAAAGTGAGCCTATATCCTAACACAAACAAATCAAAGTGCATGGCACATGAAACAAAAGGCAATTTAATCACTAAAAATAAAACAACGACGACGGCGGCAAGCGACCACAGCCAGCAACATATTCACCAAAAGGAAAAAATGGGTAGAAAAAGTCATTAGTGGAGTGTGGATGTTCACACTCAACAACATTCCAATATAATCAAGCCTCAAAATGAGAGGGAGAAACAGAAATAGAAAAAACTCATTAGAGGAGTAAGGACGTTTTCCCATGGTCAATAGAGAGAGAGAGATAGAAAAGAGTCACTAGCAGAGTATGTACTTTTTCACATGGTCAAGTCTCAAAGGAAAAAAATGAGCACTAGCGAAGCATGGGCATTTGTGTACAGCGGCATTTCGGTATAAGCAAGCTTCAAAAGGGGGGAAAAAGGAATTGCTCGCATGAGTATCTTTGTGCAGCAGCATCTCAAGATCAGCAAGAGAAAAAAAAAAGATATGATCAACGGGCTTGCCAATCAAAAAGCAATAGCAAGATGCAAGGGAGTTGATGCAGAAAGAAACAAGCGTGGCATCCCCGCCACCAACAGAAATCCAACTGCCAAGGAGGAGTCTACAACTGCAACAACCACAACAACCACAACACAAATAAACATGAACTGCAACAATGGATTCTGTAAGCAATGTCAAACCAACACAATCAAAGTACTTGGTTAAAAACATTTTAGAACGAAAGGACCAGACAACAACAGAACTGGAAGGATTCTATTTCAAAAAATAGGCATAATCAACAAAGGGTTTGAGCGATACAATGGAAGCATCACAAAACAAGATCCTTGTAGCAAGAATGGGAACGCGCACACCTTAGTCACTTGCAAGCAACATCAAGAAAAAAAAGAGGAAAAAAAAATGTTTTGCATCATGAAGCATCACAAGAAAAGATCCTTGTAGCAAGAATGGGAACACACACACCTTAGACACTTGCAAGTAATATCAAGGCAAAAAAAGGAGGAAAAAAGGGTTTTGCATAATCCATTACCACTGTTCAAGCCTTAGAAAAGTGCACACAAGAAAGGGGACTTCTAAAATAAGAATGGAACTAAAAACAAGAGAGTTTACCGAATCTTCTAAGTGATTGTAACAATGCGGACATCTCTCTAAATCGATTTCTTGAAATGATAGATTTATTGGGTCTGATAGGAGACTTCAAAAGAAAAGAAAAAATGGGTAACCACGTTTTGTTTAGAAGAAAATAGAGGTGTCAATTGGGCCGGGCCATCTATGGGCGGCACAGCCTAGCCCCTTATAGTGCAAGGTTTAACATGTCTTGGCCCTGTATTGTAACGGGCTGGGCTAGCCCAACACTAAAGAGCTGGCCAAGACTGGGCCTCAACTTTGTAGCCTATAGCGCAACACGGCACTAGCCCGTTAAGGGCCCATGCCAGATCAGGCACGGCCTAGGCGTGGCCCAGGCATGTGATGGCCCATGCTCGACTCTTTCTCTTAATATTACCTGCCTTTTACAGGTTCTTCCAAAGAAATATTAAACAATTGTTAACTTTTTATATTGTTATACGGCTAATTCGTGCATATCTTGTCAAATATATATTAAAAAATTTGTCGTATATTAATATATGTCACAGGGACTAGGCCTTAGTCCATTGATCATTAAGTTATGTGTTTTATTTCTATTTTTAATTCATCTCATGCATTTCTTGTCGAATTAGGGCATTCTGTTTCAATATGATGGATATTTGATTGTTAAAGTAGATTTCTATATAATAATATTAATTAGAGCCAGCACCATTTTTTCAATTAATGCTCCACCATTCCAAATTGATTGAATTATTGAGGCTGCTTGTCAAATCAATATTGCATGTATTCTACCGTTTCAAATTGATTGAGGTGGCTTTTAATTAAAAAATAAGTTCTATCGTTTCAAATTGATTGAATGGCTTTAATTAAGAAAATAAAAAGGCTTGTATTCTACCATTGTAAATTTTTTACCATTTCAATATTTTTTTGAGAAAAACAAGTGAGGCATTCATACATCTATAAATAAGGTAATTTTTGTCCTCCTGACTCCTCCACACATCAGTCATCACTCTCAGGTGCTTTCTTAATTACTCTATGTCAATCTCAACATCTCTCATAATTTTTATGCCTCATACAACTTAGCTTTCGTCTTTTTTTCCTTTTTTTTTAATTTATTTATAGTCATTTAACTTTCTGTCTTGATTCCTCTATCTTTCTCTTGTCAATTGTAATAAAAAATTTCATTCAAATTGAAGGCATTGACTTTATGAATTTTAATAAAAGATTGAGATAATTTATTTATATAAATATTATTATTTTTTAACATATTTTTAATTTAATGTTTATTTATAGTTTTAACTCTTTATAGTTTTGTTTGTTTATTTTTTTCTATAGAAAATGGACGAAGTAGGAATTCTTGATTTTGGAGATCAATCATTTCATGAGGATGAGGTTTTGATGTCCAACCCTACCATGAGGCTAATGTTTCGCATGATGACCAGTTAAGGCACAACCAGATTATACATGAGCATGCACAAGGAAAAAAACCGTGCACAGCTCCTGCATAGCAACATTTCATGGAGGAGCTACGGCCAATCCTAAAATAGTTAAAATGGAAATGCATGCGGTTTGTCAGCATTGCCAAAACACTTTTCCAACAAAAAAAGGTGGAGGTATAGGATGTCTCGATAGACATCGAAAAACTTGTCTACCATAACACGAAGGTGGTAGTGTGGACTCCCGCCAACAAACACTTTCACTCACAAAGCATGGTTTACAAACTTTTCCATACGATGCATAACGTGCTCGTGAGGTACTAGTTAAGTTTTTGGCCAGCGGTGAATTACCATTGTCATTTGCAGATGATGAAGCATTTGAAGAATTTATTCAAACTGAATTTTGTCTACAATTTAAAAGGGTTAGTAGAAATACGACTAGATCTGATTGTGTGAAAGTTTTTTTTAAAATGAAATGAGACAATTACTTAGTAGATAAATTTAAATCTTTTAATTCTATAGTTTCTTGTTTCTTGCACTTCTGATCTTTGGGAGGGTTGTTACAAAACTTGTTATTTATCTGTTACGGCTCATTATGTTGATGAGGATTGGGTTTTGTAAAAACAAATTATTGGTTTTTGTTTATGTCCTTATCCACATAATTGGTTTTTGTTTATGTCCTTATCCACATAATGCAAATGCTATTTTTTCCACTATTATGAAAATTATTAATTTTTTTAGCATTGAAGATAAAGTTTATAGCATTACTTTTGATAACGCATCAGCAAATACAGCGGCCAGAAATATGTTCAAAGCAAATTTGAAACCACCTTTTGGTGGAGAATTTTTTCATCAACATTGTGCATTAGCAATTATTTTAGATCCTAGATGTCAATTAGAAGGGACAGAATCTCTAATGTCTACTACAACAGATAATTTATCTATTGATATGGAGCTTACAATTGTTCATGCAAGAAAAGTGTATATGCATCGTATGAAAAAAAATATGGAACGAGACAACAACAATCAGCTTTGATGTTAAAGAGTAGTGTCAACCTTAAGGTTCATCGTGGAGCTTCTTGAAGAGAAAGGAGAAAGTTTCAGGATCATCATCAACTCATGGACCATATTCAGAATTCGTAAAATATTTTGAGGCAAATTTTATAATTGATGACGAAAAGCTAGACATCTTATAGTGGTGGAAAAGCAAGCAAGATCGTTTCCCAACATTATCCATCACAGCTCGTGACATTTTGACAACTCTAGTGCCAACAGTTGCATCAGAGAAAGCATTTAGTGCCAGTAATCGAATTCTTGACAAGAAAAGGAGTAGAATATACGTAGATATCTTGGAGGGGCAAATGTGTGTGAAGGACTAGGAATATGCAAGAAGACAAAAACAAAAATATACACATAATATGCTTCAAGAATATTTTTCAAACATAGAGGTAATGGAATCATCTGGAAGCAATTCGGCCACAATGACTTAGTTATCCTTGTATTTTATACTATACTCTTTTTTTCCTTCACTAAGGTTTTGTCCTGATGTCCCATGGGTTTTACTTGGCAAGGTTTTTGATGAGGTAATATTTTTCTTGTATGTTATTTCAATAAAATCGCATCTTTTGGGGCTTATCGTATCAAGAGTTAATTGTTCGCATCCATTCTTTGCTTTAAATTTTGCTATGGCAGAGCCTCATTACTTTCAATGAGGCACATAAATTTCAACAATTTCTTGATTAATGTTTCAACTTATTAGCTATTTGACAAAAATGCCAAACATTATTAGTTTTTGTTTAATGTTTTTAGTTTGAAAATCGCATCTTTGTAGCTGTTTCTAGTTTTTAAAAATAAACAAAAAATTTAGAAATTAAACAATTAAAAATTATAGATTTGGCCCTACACGGCTTGGGCTCAGGTCCAGCACAGCCTTTTAGGGGCAAGAGCGAGGACCTGGGCCCAGGCCCAATATGGCCCTTTCAAGGACTAGGGCCTGGGCTTAGGCTAGCCCTGAAATTTTCCTCTCATGCACGACCCAAGGTAGAGGGCTAGGCTTGGCACGGCATAAGCCTGTTATAGGCCCTGCCTTTTTGACACCTCTAGAGAAGAGAAGAAAATATGCCAAAAGACAAGGCAAAGGGTTTCTTTGGATCAACATGATGGTTCCAAAAAAAAAAAAGAAAGAAAAATAAAATAAAATAAAAAGGTTGAAAAGTCATTTTGCTTGGGTGGAAATCGTGCCACCAAATGACACTTTTGGGTCTAAACGACCTTTTTAGCCAAAGTAGTGAATCTTTCCTTTAAAAAAATAAAAAAAGGAAATTGAATGGAGCACCATTGTATTTGAAGGGTGAGGGTTAGGAATGACGTTAAGTGACATTATACAAAGGTTAAAGTGTTAGACGTGTATGCCCTAAGGAGTAAAAATGTAATATATTTTTGGAGACGTTTTTATCAATAAAGAATTCATTTATTATTTATATACCAAATCTTGTCCTCTTTATGTACATATTTGTGGAACATATGTTAAGCAATCAATAGTCTGAGACTGTTAGTCTAAACTTTTAAGAATTGAGTATATGATAGATAGATTATGCAGAACACACGATTCTTAAGGTGACAGTATAAATAATAAGATCTGCAATCGATGGAATAAAGTTGGGCACTTTTTTTATGTAAAGATTGTTATATTGTCTATATCCCTATTGGGAGATGGTTTGTCTTGACCATCGGAGATGGACTCCGTAAATAAAAACATTGGCATGTTGTCATAGGTGATGATGTGTCGGATCAAGATATAAAGTGAATTGATTTGGATTAATAATTCTGTCTTGACAAATTGATTCACTTTAGACAATCATTTGTATTGTATCTTAATCCTGAGGTGAATAGTAGGCCCGTTGTCTTGACTTGTGTCTTTTGATGTACCAAAGGGTGACACACACATTTTAATAGTGGTATGCATGCTGATACGTTGAAGGCATGATTCTTGATAGCGTAGACTTGTTATTCATAGATATAGAATCCATAGCTCCTCTTTAGGAGTATGATATCCTCTTACATATGTTATCCTATAATTAGAAAACTAGAGCGCTCAACCATACATAGATGTAATTGAATGGTATACTGTTTTTGTATGGTAAGTTTTCCAATGGTGAGATAATAGAAGGTAAGATAAAAATAATCGAAAAGGTAAGACAGAACTTGTCCTTAAGCCGATTATGGATAATTCTATAGGGATACTATACACTATGATATGTCATGGAGACTTAGCTATACGGGCTTCGTAATTCTATATAGTTTAAGAGTGCAGCTCCAAGCTTTTAGTGGAGTAGCGTTCGAGTTGATAATTATGAAATGTATATTTGGGATATTAGGTTTTGTAATTATTGGGAGCTTGAACTATATAAGTCCATTTGGTCCCCATTGCTAGCTCACAAAATCTTGTAACGATATGACGTACTTTTTTAATAATTGGTGACTTATGTCAGATTTATTAAATTAGTTGAAATTTGAAAGAATCAAATAATTCATGCTTGTTTATCGGTTGACTTAATTTTGTGACAAAATTAATTCAAGATAAATTTGTTGAATTATTGGGATCGAAAAATTCTTGTCTGTTTATCAGTTGATTTAATTTTGAATAAATTAAATCAAGATAAACTTATAGAATTATAAGGAATTCATTTATTTTCCTAGAGATTATCTAGATAAAGTTGTTTTGATTAGATAACTTTTTATTGGGTTATTTGAATTAAAACTAAAACTTTATTCTATAGAATCTTGGGTGAAAAATAAAAGATTTGCTGAGATTTTTATCGATAGTTCGACATGTCGATCCTTAAGTTTGGTCTGCCGATGTGGCAAGTTCGGCATACCTATTTGATAGATCGGTATACCAATCGTGTGATAAAAATATCATGCATTTTCACGTGGATTTCATTAGATATTGATATGAATTTAATTCTGATTCAAATTTTAAGGCATTATCTGATAAGGACTGACTTCTGGACACAACCTCTATAAAAAGGGAGTGAGTCTCACTATTTTTAAGATCAATTGGGAGATTAAGAGTGATACTCTACAAGTGAGATTCTGACACTCCCAGAGAGCTCTTGTTCACAAATCAAGAACACTAGCTTTGGGTTCTCTTAATTGGTTGGAAGGAGAGTCACCTGGTGAAAGAGTTATACGTATGAGCCCACATTCACTCCAATCGTGGATAAAAAATAGCAAAGAAGGCCAGTTGGTTGAGGTCTTTCTAGAACGTTACTTCTCTTCACTGATTGTAGAAGCTTTTTGGCACACAGAGGTTAGTAAGATCTGATTAATTTATGCATATAGCATGTCAAACTTGTGTTTTAAAAAATACGCTGATATAAAATTTTTAAATTCTACTGCATACTGTTTTTCCAACAATTGATATCAGAGCTCTGGTTTTTACATAAATTTACGTGTTTGTGATCATGTTATATGTATAAATTATGTGATCTTGATCTCTCCTATGCTTGAATTTAATTTTATAGAGAGTTGACACTCTAGGGTTTCTATATAATTTTATGTTGTCATGGATTATATGGTGAATGTTTATTAATTAATTTTGGTTGATTAAATTATTATTAATTAATTAATTAATTAATTAATTTATATCGATTATAGTTTCTCAAAGGTTATAATGTATATTTAGGTTTTTTTCTGTAATTAGATGGTGGACTATCATCTTCGTCTAGGAATTATTATTTAATTTTAAAGTTGTAAGAATTTTGTAATTAAATAATCATTCGGAGAAGATGGAACTAGAAGATAGATGATGGCGTTCCCAGGTATTTCCTGACGCTCTAATTTTTTGAGTTACTGAAAATAAAATTGATAATTGTATTAAAAATTGTATTTTCTAGAAAGGGTGATTTTTGCTCGGTCGGCATGCCGAAACCCAGTTCGACAGGT
>CAMOHE010010105.1:11458-28324 GCA_946598075.1 Artocarpus hirsutus
GTTTGTGATCATGTTATATGTATAAATTATGTGATCTTGATCTCTCCTATGCTTGAATTTAATTTTATAGAGAGTTGACACTCTAGGGTTTCTATATAATTTTATGTTGTCATGGATTATATGGTGAATGTTTATTAATTAATTTTGGTTATAATGTATATTTAGGTTTTTTTCTATAATTAGATGGTGGACTATCATCTTCGTCTAGGAATTATTATTTAATTTTAAAGTTGTAAGAATTTTGTAATTAAATAATCATTCGGAGATGATGGAACTAGAAGATAGATGATGGCGTTCCCAGGTATTTCCTGACGCTCTAATTTTTTGAGTTACTGAAAATAAAATTGATAATTGTATTAAAAATTGTATTTTCTAGAAAGGGTGATTTTTGCTCGGTCGGCATGCCGAAACCCAGTTCGACAGGTCGATGATCGCAGACCGACAGGCCAAGATGTGATTTTCGACAGGCCGTTAGCGAGGTAGAAATCAAGTGGCTCTGGTGGCAAGTCGATCTATCATGAATTGACAGGCTGATCTGTGATGATCGGTAGGCCGGTAGGTCATGACCGATAGACTGATCACCCATATCGGTTTGCCGGCAGAAAGCTAAAAATTTTTCCAAAAAAGGTACAGTTTTAATTTTATTTTTGGGATAATTTTGAGAAACATTAAATTTGGATATGACCGAAAATATAGATTATTCGATTTATGCAGGATTGAAGACTTAAAGATAGGCATTACACGAAGAAGGATACAGCTTGAGGATTCAAGGATGAAGAATCAATAATATGTTTCGATTATTCTCTTGTAATCTTTATTTTCTCTTCTCTAGGATGGAACTATAATGTTACGGTTATTTATTATTATTTTGCTTGTAGCTTTGCTTGATTGCTTTGCTTGTCTGCATTATAATATGATTTGCCATGTATATTGATAACATGTCACATAGAATAGGGAGTGCTGCTCATATTAAAATTGTTCATGCATATTCTTAAAATAAAACCTTGATTTCAAAAGATTGAGTGGAGAAGGTTTTTGAAGAGAGGACCTAAGGCCTCCATCTTTGGTCTATAGGAAAAACATGGTGGTCTCGACCTCTAGGAAGGAATTTCTATCATGTACCAGATTGGATCTCTAAAAGAATAAGGTATTTTAGCATGATTTATGGTTGTACGCCCCTAGGTGGTAATTATAAACCATGGATAAAATATTGAAACGATGGTTATACACTCATGTTAATTTTATTATTAACCTTCCCTAGGAGCTCTGTTAATAAAATTAATGGCCAAAGAAATGATTATTAATATATGCTGGATCATACGGGTCCTAGATGACATATATTAATTCGGAGGGGATCTGTGTTCCTAATTGAATTTGGCATGACTCCCCTAGGAGTTTGTTAAATTCTGAGTTGGGAATTATCGTTCTAAGGTTATGATATTTCAAGGTTTTGACACATGAACACATTTGTATAATTGTGTTATCTTGCTAAATTATTATGATATGTTTGCTTATGTTTGGTATATGATTCTTTATTGTAGATTAAAAATGTCTAAAAACTCTTTATCTTCGATACTTGACAAAAACTAATTAATAAGAGAGAATTATAATGATTGGAAACGAAACCTAGATATCGTCCTCTCCTTTGAGAAACTAAAATTTACGCTGACAACCCCTTGTCCTCCTGAGCATACGGGAGACTCCACTAATGAGCAATTCCAAGCGTATGATCGCTAGAAAGATGCAATCGATTAGGCCCACTGCTATGTTATGGCTAGCATGAACAACATGCTGCAGGCTCAACATAAGCATTATGAGACTGTTAAGCAGATCTTGGATAATCTAGAAGACATGTTTGGAGGCCAGGCCTTAACTAAGTAGCAAGGGGCACTTCATAAACTTCTTAACTATAAGCAGAGGCCGGGGACATCTGTAAAGGAGCACATGATGTTAGTCATGAGTTACCTCGTTGACACAAAAAACCAATGGAGCCGACATCGATGCTGAAACTCAGATAACTATGGTCTTTGAGACTCTGTCAAAGGAATTTATTCCATTTAGACCTACTTTTAATTTGAGCAATAGGCAGGATATGACCTTAACAGAACTAATGAAATAGTTATAGGAGTTCGAACTATTGATCAGGGAGTCTCCTGCTAGTGGTGAGGCCAATTTGGCGGCTGCTTCTGATTCCAATCCCAACTCTGGGAATGGAAAGAAACAATGGGCCAAGAATGGGAAGTCTTCTATTCCTACTAACAACAAGAGTAAGAAGAAGAAGAAGAAGAAGAAGAACCCAAAGAAGCTTAAGTGCCTCTTCTACAGGAAGGTCAGGCTCATAAAGAAGCATTACAAGTACTTCCTTTCCAAAAGAGGTAGGTGTGATCTTCTATATTTAGAAACTTGTTTAGTTAAGGAATCCAATGTGTAATGCCCCCTTACGGACGTCACAGATGTCGTTACATTTGTTCCTTATTACTTACAATTATAAAATAAACTATTTGATAAAAAGGTAAATTGGCAAAACCTTCCCAAGATTCATGCATAAACATATTATTATTATTATTATTATTTTTATATATATGCATATCAATATTTAATAAGTTAATCTATTATAATAAAATTACTTGGTAATAAACATCTATTAATTAGTTTTCCAATACCATTATAAATTGAATTAACTTTTTAAAACATCTTTGAAAAACTACACTCACAGTTTGGCAGGCCGAAGTGGTCTGGTAGGCCGAAGGTAGACCTTCGGCAGGCTGCCCAAGGCTCTACAAAACAGGCTCTACAAAACAGATTGATAGGCCAGTACAGGGTAATCGGCAGGCCAATCCATGCATTGGCAGTTTGACCAATAATGGTCGGTAGGCCGAACTCTTAAAAATTAGAAATTAATATATTTTTTTTAAACAAGTTCCAAAACTTCAAGGTGTGGAAACAATAAAGATACTTAGAAATAAAAACATAAGAATAAACATAGTTCGAGAGTTTCAAAACTTCTTTTCTTGGCGTCTTTTGTTTGCAATTCATCGTCCTTAGCTCGCACTCCCGTCAGTGTCCTCCACCTAATCCATAAGTCTCTTACCCTCAGCTGCAACATGATGTAAAACTTGATTAAGCTAAAGCTTAGTAAGTACATTTACATCTCACAACTAAAAACGTTTTATGAACAACATCATCATCATAATAGTGCATTAGGTACATTTTCATAGGAACATATCTTTCATTACATTGTCCATATTAAAACTTTATTCATTTTATCTTAAGGGTCCAAGTGTTGCACCATAAACATCATCATTATAGGTGCGCCATCATGAGAGTAGAGGGGTAGCTAATCCCAAACCAAACATGACATCATATCATATCATATCATAACTTATCATATCATTGGGTGTGCAACACTTATTTAGATGATACATATATACATATTTATACTTTCATGCTTTGAAAAACATTATCATCAAAATATGTATAAACTTTCATACCTTAAAACTTCATAATAATACTTCATGTAAAATCATCATGAGAAATCATCATAAAACTATCATAGATTTTCAATGAATTAATCACCACAACATAACATATATTTTCAATGAATTAATCATCATAAAAATGGCAATTAACATATATTTTCAATGAATTAATCACCACAACATAACATCCATTTCCATAAAACATCATACATACATTCATCTCTTAAACATAAATTTATAGCATATTTCATTAACCATAAATTATTAGAACAAAAACTACATCACAAACTTTTTCTGACCTTCATGAATTCATAATTCAATAACTTTACATTCATACATAAATTGGGCACCACATAACATACTCATACATGCTTCTCTTAAGAACATTAATTCAAAACACATTTTATCATTCAAAATAATATATTTCAACAAAACTGCTTATACATATGCTGTCTGACGCTTAAGAAGTCACAACCTAATATCTCATAATTAACTTACAATTCAAGTTCCTACTTGGTAGAAACATAAACATATTACCATGATTTTTTGTTGGCCATAAAAATTCCATTTAGTATTTAAAGTAAGTCACAAAATTCATGACACAAAATCTGCTAGCAATAGTTAGGCAGTGAATGACTCAAAACTCAGGTCCATTTATCATATTTTGATGCCATAGAAAAATCTACAAAAATTAATACATATAATAGACACATAGAACTATAACATATCAAAAAATTGGCTTAAAAAAAAATCGAAGTAGGTCAAAATACACAATTGAATTCGGTAGTAAAATTGACTTTACAAATGTAGGCAGCAAACAACATTCAAACTAGCATTTAAGAAAAATAACACAAAAATAATTTAGACCTCAAAATTTTTGTGACAACCTATATACATAATAACACCCTACTACAAAAATTCCCATGACCAAACAAAATCATTTAAAAACAATAAAAAGTTAGAGAAACAAGAGGTTCAAAGTTTGCAAGTTCTCAGCCATAAAACCTAGTTTGAAGAAAGTTTAATAACTCACAACACACACATGATATAACCATGAAACTTTCTAGTTTACAACCTAATATAACCATGAACATATCAAATATTGTAAAATTAAAGCACATTTTCCCTGTGAACAAAAAGCATATTTTTGTACAACATAACCAATCAGCAACAATTCATTATGAGGTGTAGAGTATGAACATTATATATCTCAGCCTACGCAACATCAAATGGCACGAAATTTGGAGCAACAGCACATAGCATGTACATAAAAATCATATTAAAATTTTAGAGAAAACAGAAATTTGTAGGCAAAGATATAAGAGTCGGAACATAGAGACAATTCAACATTACTGTTTAGCATAAATCAACAGTGAGTGGCAGAAAGAAGAAAATTCATCTCTCAACGTAGAAAAATCCAATTGAGGTGAAATTTTAAGGGTTAACACATAACACATACATGAATAACATAGTAAAAATTCAGAGCAAAATGAAATTTTTAGAGAAAGATATAGTAGTCGGATTACAAGGAGTTCAAAATTTCAGAATTGCTGAGAAAAGTCTCTTACCTTAAAACAATATTCTTTAATTCTTCCTTGAATTTTACCCCATCGAAATTTCAATATTTCTTCGAAATATTCTTAGGAAAATAAGGGAAAGAAGGAGAAAAGAAAAGCGTGAAGAGAGGAAGGGAGTGTTTATGTGAAAATTTAGAAAGAGAGAGAGAAAGAACATGTAATAGAGATTAACGTGAATGAATTTTGGAAGTGGAGAGGGTCAATGTTCTCTAATATCTCAGGATTTTCCTGACTCAAAATGAGGCAATTCCCATGAGGAAAATAGAGAGAATTGAAGGAAAAAATCAAAGTTTACAAGAATGATTCTAGTTACCATATTTCTCAATTTCAAAAGAGGAAACTTCATCAATTAAATCTAATCAATCAAAAGTCAAATGTTCTATTACCAAAATAAGAAAAATTAAGCAAAAAATGTACCAATCAATCAATAATCATTATCCAAATCACATCCAATCATCATCATCACAAATTTGGGTGATTTCTACTGATTTGTAGTCAACAGTCATCGGCGTACCGATGTCTCACTTCGGCCTGCCGAATCTGTGAAGTTTGGCCTGTCGATGATATTTCATCAGTCTGCCGATCCTTGAGGGACAATTAGGCCTGTCAGACTTAAAAGTTCGGCTTGTTGAACTTCTTAACACTCCAAAATTTAACAAAACATTAATTTATGCATAAACTATCATTAAACATACAACGTAAATGACATGAACATTTTGAGCACATCAATTCCACGTGACCGTTACCTATCATAACACTTAACATAAAATAGTTAGTATCATTATATCATAAATCATTAATAAAATTACATAACGTCATTACTCATACACTACATGAAAATTGGCGGGTGTTACAATTCTCCCCACCTTATAAGAGTTTCATCCTCGAAACTCAGAACAATTGCGGATACTTAGCTCTCATGTCATCTTCGCGTTCCCATGTGGCTTTTTCCACTTGGTGATTTCGCCAAAGAACCTTGACTGAAGGAATTTCTTTACTCCTCAAGGTCTTAGTTTTCCTATCAAGAATCTCCATTGGCTTTTCTTCATAGCTTAAGTCTTCTAGTATCTCGATCACTTGTGGCTCAATCACATACGTTGGGTCGGGGACATATTTCATGAGCATCAAAACATGGAATACATCGTGCATAGTTGACATTTTTGAAGGCAATCTTAGCTGATAAGCCACCTTGCCTATCCGCTTCACAATTTCATAAGGACCGATGAATCTTGGGCTCAACTTGCCCTTCTTACCAAACCTCATAACTTCTTTCATCGGTGCAACTTTCAAAAACATTGATTCACCAACGGTGAATTATAAGGATCTTCTTCTTCTATCAGCATAACTTTTCTGACAGCTTTGCAAGGTCTCTATTCTTTTCTAAATCAACTTAATCATCTCGGAGGTTTCATTGACAAAATCAATCTTTTCAGCTTCAGTGCTTTCCATCAACTTCTTTTCACCAACTTCATGCCAACGTATAGACGACCTACATTTTCACCCATATAGGGCCTCATAAGGTGTCATTCCAATTGTCGCCTGGTAGCTGTTGTTGTAAGCGAACTCTGCTAATGGTAGCATTTTACACCAGCTGGTCTTGAAGTCGAGAGAACAAGCCTGAAGCATATCTTTTAAGATCAAGTTTGTCCTCTCCCTTTGGCTGTCTGTTTGAAGATGAAAAGCTGTACTAAAATGCAACTTGGTCCCCATTGCAGCCTGTACACTTTTCCAGAACTTAGATGTGAACCTGCCATGACAGTCTGAGATGATAGACTTAGGAATTCCATAAAGTCGTACAATCTCCTTGATATAGAGTTTCGCTAACCGTTCCATGGAGTAAGTGATCTTGATAGGAATGAAATGTGCCATATAGGTAGCAACATCACATTTCTTTACATACATAGCAACATCACATTTCATTCCAAACCACCAGAAGTTATCCCTTGGATCATTGTACATCTTTGTTTCACCTGGATGAATTAAGTAAGAAGTGTCATGAATTTCTGCCAAGATTCTTTCCCTTGGGTCTTCAATGTTGGGAACACATAAGCGATCCTTGAGATACAGAGTTCCATCATCCTCAATTCAAAACTCTTCACATTTCCCCTCATTCTTTTCCTGTTTAATCCTTATGAGGCTTACATCTTCATCTTGCTTACACCGAATCTCATCGTGCAGTGTTGGAGCAAGAATAAGTGCTGATAGCTGGCCTGTAACAAGTTCCAAACCAAAGTCTTGAATTTCCTTTCTCAAAGGCTGAGACATTGCTTGCATTGACATTAGCATAGCTGCTGACTTCCTACTTAGAGTATTAGCCACTCAATTAGCCTTTCTAGGGTGATAAAGGATTTCACAGTTGTAATCCTTCACCAGCTCTAGCCATCTCCGTTGCTTTATGTTCAGGTCCTTTTGAGTGAAGAAATGCTTTAAACTTTGATGATCGGTGAAGATCTTGCATTGGACGCCATATAGGTAATGCCTCCATATTTTTAGCGCGAAAATGATTGCTGCCAACTCGAGAACATGAGTAGGATCGTGCTTTTATTATGGCATCTGGCCTGGACGTATTCCTTCAAGCCTCCATAGGACCAACCTTGCGGGGCCTCCAGACTTATGGCTCTTATTGGTAGACCATCCCCGTGCCGCCCACTCATCCGTATTGTCCCCTCTGGGGCCCTCTAGCCCCTTAGGGTTTTCTTTCGTGTCGCTTGGGTTTAAACCTCAAACCTCCCTTAAGAGGTTCTTATTTCCTTCTCAAGTACCAATTGAGCTACCTTAAGAGGTTCTTATTTCCTTCTCGAGTACCAATTGAGCTACTAGCTTAATTGGTACTCGAGAAGGAAATAAGAACCTCTTAAGGGAGGTTTGAGGTTCAAACCCGAGGGACGCAAAAGAAAACCCTAAGGGGCTAGAAGGCCCTAGAGGGGACAGTACGGATGAGTGGGCGGCACAGGAATGGTCTACTAATAAGAGCCATAAGTCCAGGGGCCCCACAAGGGGGTCCTATGGAGGCTTAAAGGAGTACGCCCGGGCCGGACGCCACACAATGACATTTGGGTCATAGATTCTGGTGCAACTAATCATGTTTGTGTTTCTCTGTAGGGGTTCAAAGAAACGAGAAGTCTACTTAATAAAGACTTCACGCTTTGGATAGGCGATGGATCCTTAGTCTTAGTAGAAGCAATGGGAGATGTCCATCTTTATTTTGATAATTATTGAAATTTAATTTTGCGAGATTGTTTTTATGCTCATAAATTTAAAAGGAATTTAATTTCTATAGCTTGTTTATTTAAAGACTCCTATTTAGTTTCTTTTAATAATAAAGTGGTGATTCGTAAAAACAAATCTTTTATCTATTCTGGATGGATGCAAAATAATCTATATTTTGTCAAACCTAAGATGGACTTACTACTTAGTGCTAAGATAAATGATAATAACTCTAAAAGACTTAAAACTTCTCACTTTAATAAGACTTATCTTTGACATTTGTGCCTTGGTCATATTAACTTGAATAGGATTCAAATGTTAGTAAGGGATGGACTTTTAAGTCACTTAAAGGTGGAATCTATACCTCAATTTGAATCTTGTTTGGAGGGTAAAATGACCAAAAGACCATTCGGGTTTAAGGGCAATAAGGCCAAAGGGGTTCTAGAACTTGTGTATAGTGTTGTTTACAGACTGATGAATATCTAGGCATGAGGAGGGTATGAGTACTTCATCACTTTCATTGACGATTACTCAAGGTATAGGTATGTATACCTGATGCACCACAAAAGCGAAACTTTTGACAAGTTTTGGGAGTTTCGGGTTGAAGTGGAAAAGCAATTAGGTAGACACATAAAGGTACTTCGATCCCATCGAGGTGGAGAATACCTTTCTAATGAGTTTTTGGGACACTTATTAGAGAATGAGATTTTATCTCATTTGACTGAGCCTGGTACTCCGCAGTAGAATGGTGTAACGGAGAAAAGGAATAAGACTTTATTAGACATGGTAAGGTCCATGATGAGTTATTCATCATTGTCTTTATCCTTTTAGGGATATGCACTACAAACCGCATGTTATCTTTTGAACAATGTGCCTTCAAAATCAATCCCTAAAACTCCTCATGAGTTGTAGACAGGCAAGAAGACATCCTTAAACCATATTCGCATATTGGGATGTCTAGCTTATGTCCTGTTTAAGGATGCGAATAAGTTGTAAGCACGTTTGAAAGTTTACGTTTTTGTAGGATATCCAAAAAAGACTAAAGGGGTATTTCTATAACCCAAAGGAAATTAAAGTCATGGTTTCAACTAATGCAACTTTCCTTAAGGAGAGTTACATGGACGACTTAAAGTCTCGAAGCAAAATAGTGATTGAAGAGGTAAGGAGTAATCCAATCACTCTAGAGGTTCCAAATGAAACCATTCCGATCAGTGTAGAAAAGCCAAACGAACCTGAACAACAAGCCAAAGCCCCTTCGTCATAGTGGGAGGATCAGGCGTCAATCCAAAAGGTATATGTTCAATGGGGAGGCCTTCTTGGCTGAACTGGATGAACATGACATGGATCCTTATACTTACGCAGGGGCTACGGAGGATGTTGATTCAAAACTCTGGATAGAGGCCATGAACACAGAGATGAAGTCTATGGAGACTAGTCGGGTCTAGGAGCTTGTGGATCTTCCTGAAGGGTTAAAACCCATAGGGTGTAAGTGGATCTATAAGAGAAAAAGAGGAGTGGATGGAAAGGTCGAAACCTTTAAGGCTAGACTAGTAGCTAAGGGTTACATGCAAAAGGAAGGAATCGATTACAAGGAAACCTTTTTTCCTATGGCCATGCTTAAATCCATTCAGATTCTCTTGTCCATAGTTGCCACTCTTGACTACGAAATTTGGCAAATGGATATCAAGACGATTTTTCTAAATGGCTCTCTTGATGAGTCCATTTATATGGAACAACCAGACGGGTTCAAGGTCAAGGGTCAACAAGTTAAAGTTTGAAAGTTGCTCAAGTCAATTTATGGACTTAAGCAGGCTTCCCATTCTTGGAACATAAGATTTGATCAAGTGATCAAGACTTATGGGTTCTCACAAAATGTGGATGAGCCATGTGTTTACAAACACATTAACAATGGGAAGGTAGTTTCTACTGCTCTATGTTGATGACATTTTGCTAATTGGCAATAATGTTAGGGCGTTGTCATCGGTCAAATTATAGTTGACCAAGCAGTTTGACATGAAGGACTTGGGTAAGGCTAGTTTTGTTCTCGGTATCCAGATCTTTCAATATAGAAAGAACAAAATGATAGCTTTGTCACAAGCCGGCTACATAGATAAAATTCTCAAGAGGTTTGCTATGCAGGATTCCAAGAAAGTTGGGTAACTATGTAGGTCTGGAATTACTCTTTCTAAGAAAGACTCTCCAAAGTTTGAGGAAGAAAGAAAATACATGAAGAAGGTGCCTTATGCTTTGGCAGTGGGTAGTCTCACGTATGCCATGTTTTGCACACGACTGGATATCTGTTATGCAGTCGGGATTGTAAGTTGATTTCAGGCAGATCTGGGGCCAAACCACTAGGTTACGATAAAGCATATTTTCAAGTACCTGAGAAGGACTCGAGGGTATATGCTTGTATATTCGGGTGAGGACTTAACTCCTCTAGGATATACTGACTAGGATTTTCAATCCTGTTTGGATTCAAGGAGATCAACTTCTGGGTTTGTATTTACTCTGGGTGGTGGTGCCATCAATTGGAGAAGTGTGAAGCAAGATTGCACTTCAAATTCAACAATGGAGGCCGAGTATGTGGCAACCAGTGATGCTTTGAAAGAAGCAGTGTGGCTCCACAAGTTCCTTGGGGATCTTGAGATAGTTCCCAGTATGGATAAGGCCATATCACTGTATTATGATAACAATGTAGCGGTAGCAAATACTAAAGAACTAAGATTTCACAAGAAGAGTAAGCATATTCATCGAAAGTATCATGTGATAAAGGACTTCATCTAGGGCGGGCATGTCACGGTATGAAAAATCGCGTCAGAGGATAATTTAGCTGATCCATTCATGAAGACACTTACTGAGAGAGTCTTTGAAAGGCATGTGGAAGCTATGAGGATGCGAGATTTGTCATATTTACTCACTTAGTGCAAGTGGGAGATTGTTAGACGTGTATGCCCTAAGGAGTAAAAATGTAATATGTTTTTGGAGACATTTTTATCAATAAAAAATTCATTTATTATATATATACCAAATCTTGTCCTCTTTACTTTCATATTTGTTGAATGTATGTTAAGCAAATAATAGTTTGAGACTATCGGTCTAAACCTTTAAGAATTAGGCCTATGATGGACAGATTATGCAGAAGACACGATTCTTAAGGTAACGGTCTAAATCATCAGATCAGCAATCGAGGGAATAAAGTTGGGCACTTTATTCATGTAAAGATTGTTTTGTTGTCTATATCCCTATTGGGAAATAGTTTGTCTTGATCATTAGAGGTGGACTCTATGAATAGAAACATTGGCACGTTGTCATAGGTGACGACATGTTGGATCGGCATATAAAGTGAATTGATTTGGATTAATAATTCTGTGTCGGCAAATCAATTCACTTTAAACAATCATTTGTATTGTATCTTAATCCTAAGATGAATAGTGAGCCCGTTGTCTTTACTTGTGTCTTTTGATGTACCAAAGGGTGACACCTACATTTTAATAGTGGTATGCATGCCGGTACGTTGGATGGATGACTCTTGATAGCGTAGACCTGTAATTCATAGATATGAAATCCATAACTCTTCTTTAGGAGTAGTGATATTCTCTTATATTTGTTATCCTATAATTGAAAAACTGAAGCTCTAAACCATTTGGATACATAGGTGTAACCCAATGGTATACTGTCTTTGGATGGTAAGTTTTCCAATGGTGAGATAATGGAACGTAAGATAAAAATAATCAAGAAGGTAAGACAGAACTTGTCCTTAAGCCGATTATGGATAATCCTATGGGAATAGAATACACTATGATATGTCATGGAGACTTAGCTATACAGGCTTCGTAATTCTATATAGCACGAGAGTGTAGCTCCAAGCTTTTAGTGGAGTAACATTGGAGTTGATAATTATGAAATGTATATTTAGGATATTGGGTTTCGTAATTATTGAGAGCTTGAACTATATAGGTTCATTTGGTCCCTTTTGCTAACGCACAAAATCCTATAACGATACGGTGTGCTTTTCTAATAATTGTGACTTATATCAGATTTATTAGATTGGTTGAAATTCAGAAGAATCAAATAATTCATGTCTGTTTATTGGTTGAATTAATTTTGTGATAAAATTAATTCAAGATAAACTTTTTGAATTCTTAGGATCGGATAATTCTTGTCTGTTTAGTAGTTGATTTAATTTTGAATAAATTAAATCAAGATAAACTTGTAGAATTATAAGGAATTAATTCACTTTCCTAGAGATTATCTAGATAAAGTTGTTTTGATTATATAACTTTTCTATTGGATTATTTGAATTAAAACTAAGACTTTATCCTATAGAATCTCGGGTGAAAAATAAAAGATTCGCTGAGATTTTTATCGACAGTTTGGCATGCTGATCCTTAAGTTCGGCCTGTCGAAGGGGCAAGTTTGGCATGCCTATTAGACAAATCGGCATGCCGGTAGCACGATAAAAAGATCATGCGTTTTCACATGGATTTCATCAAATATTGATCCCAATATGATTCTGATTCAAATTTTGAGACATTATCTGATAAGGACTTATTCCTGGACCTAATCTCCATAAAAAGGGAGTGAGTCTCACTATTATTAAGATCAATTGAGAGATTAAGAGTGATACTCTACAAGTGAGATTCTGAAACTCACTAAGAACTCTTGTCCATAAATCACGAAATCTAGCTTTGGGTTCTCTCAATTGGTTGGAAGGAGAGTCACCTGGTGAAAGAGTTATACGTGTGAGCCCACACTCACTCCGATCATGGATAGAGAATAGCAAAGAAGACCAGTTGGTTGAGGTTCTTCTAGAACATTACTTCTCTTCATTGATTGTAGGAGCTTTTCAACACATAGAGGCTAGTAAGATTTGGTAAATTTATGCTTATGGCATGTCAAACTTATGTTTTGAAAAATATTCTGATATAAAATTTTTAAAATTCTGTTGCGTATAGTTTTTCCAACATAAAGGAGTGGTATACTTCAAAAGAAAAAGAACAAAAACAGTGGTGATATTATGAGAGGAAGTTCAGCAGCAATACGGTAGTGAATTGATGGGTGCACTCTAACATGAGCTTTTTTTGTGATGGAAAAATCTCAACTAGCAAAGCTTCTTCAAGCAAAAGTGCATGTTTAGTGCGCAATATATATATATATATATATATATATATATATTCATGAAGCGGAATTACTCTTCACTTGAATAGTTGCTATAGATATTTTTCTTCAAAACGAACCATACAAGGGTGGTCTCAGAGAGGACTCTAAGGCTTGAAAATTAATTGATCAGACTATTTCGCTAAACTGTATAACCTGCACAGTCAAGGAGGCAAGTGTTTATACCTAAATTTTTGCAAGACATGAACCCAAGCCTATAATTCATGATATGGCCCGAGGTATAATAGTTGGCACATGGACCCAAGCTATGCTTTGAGAAACTCTAAGTTGGTCATGATTTGGAAGGCCAAGGAACGTTAACGGGCTTGTTTTATTGGATCCCTATTGATGCTTACCAGTAAACGACGGTGATTCAACACCACATGCAACTACGTACAGTGGTCGGATGGCTCTTTTCTGCTCATCTTGGCTTGCTTTGACGCACCTGCAACAAGAGGAGGAACGCTTCAAAAGTAAAAAACAAGGGGACTCTAGCGAGGTACTAGACTAGGGCTCTCCGACGCTCAAGATAGGCACTGCTTGGTAAAGAATGGGAGCTGGTTAGTTGGGAAAGAGCATGTTTGCCTCAAGCTACAGTAACTGCACTCTATTTATAGGTTGCCACTTGAACAGGGTGTTAGGAAGGTTTTGCCCACGACCCGTGTGTCACATCAAGGCCTGTCAGAGGGCAAGGGACAAGTGTCATGGTCCCCATTAGTGGATTAGCCTCCATCTGACAGTGGGAATGTGGCCATCTATTGGCCTCTTGTGGCAAGTGGCTTTTTGCTTGCAATCTCTAACAACTGACCCGAGCACATGTCTAATTCAAGGAGGTGACAACTAGCGCCACGGCTAGCTAGGGCCCTATAGAGCACCTCGAACATATAGGTCGAGCTTTTGGGGTTGATACTGTGCTTCCCATTGCATCTATTGAGCACATTTTCCAAGCAACTGGGAATCTCCTCATCGGGGACGGCGCCGAGCACACCCCTAACAATAGCCCCCCAATGCACCTGGTCGGTGTTCAGTCGGGTGGACTATTTTGAGAGGGCATGATATGCTAAGGTTAGTCCTTGGACGGTGTCCCGGGGACATGGGAGATGAAGGGTCACATGGTGAGGCTCAAAGGGACACATGTCAACACATGATTGGGCATATTTCTGACGAGCGTAATCATTATGTCTCTACGATTTTCATGCCCAAGTTTAGCCCTTAAAAGGCGGCTATAAATAGGAGTTAGCTCTCTGTCATTCCAATGTGTAAGCACAACCAGACTTCGTGACTTCTAAGTTTTAGCTGCCAAGTTGTAGTTCATAACCAAGGATTTTAGACATTCCTGAGCTTTTACGAACCCGAGCATGTAACTTTCTTGAGAAGTATACTTAAAAATGAGTAACTTAAGTGACTCTTGGAGCATATATATTTCCTAGTTGGACAGTAGTATCGACACTGACCAACTGACAACTGTTGAAGTTGACATAGAGGAAGTGTCCCCTAGTCATGACGGAGTGGCTTAGCTAGCCGAGATATTAATGCACAGTGCCGAGACGGCACTTGAGCAGGAGTTCTTGGATATGATCGATAGAGGTGCCAAGTCAGCTGTGTAGGAGCAAGGACCCGTACATCGGAGCAGCCTCCGCCGGCACATCTTGGGTTATAGCTTGGGAATGTGCCAGCTTGGTGGCAATCACTGACATGTCGAGCACCTCGGGTTAAGGTTTCAGGGCTCTTGCTCCCATAGCAAGCCAGGTTACCATGGATACCTTCGCAGTTAGCCAGCCGAGGATGAGGGACTTGAGGAGGCTGCTACCAAAGACGAGGAGACCGAGGAGAGGCTCGTACCACTAGGGTTTGGGGTGTCACGCATACAGGAGTCTTAGGCTAGCCAAACCTCGACGGTGGGTTATACAAGCGCATTAACAGAGTTTTGCCTCGATGCACTACATCGAGAGTACTGCATCCTAGATGACGTAGAGCTTGTTTTGCCTGAGGACAAATACTCACCACTGAACCCACTCGAGGGCCACATCACCCTATACGTTGAGTTCTTTAGGGCCAGGCTATGTCTTCCTTTTCACCCGTTCCTTCACCAAGCACTGAATGACTTGAACGTGTTCCCTACCCAACTTAACCCAAACTGGCACTTCTTGATGATCAAGATGTATATACTTTAGAGATACTACCAGCAACCGAGATGGCGTGGGAGACCTTCAACTAAGTGTACAAAATGAAGAGGCTTCCTCGGTAATTGGGATAGTACTACTTCACTAACTTTAAGAAGAACCTTTTTTTTAGCAACGCTAATTCGAACAAGCTGTAGAAGTTCAAGTGATTCTTCATCAGGGGTAATTACTTAGCTTGGGTCGGTAAAGTTGTGCTCAAAGATCAAGAAGTCCTGACTAGGTTTAAGTAAGGGTACATCTAGTCAAAGAGACCATGGGCTTCGAGTGAGGTCGTCGATGCGATGGAGGAGTTATACACAAAGCTTGAGTCTACTTGGTAGCAATCTTTTCTCCTCCAAAAGACCAATCTCTCCCATTATAGCTTGTTTAGGAAGTCCAACCAAATAAATCGCTGTCAAAACGTTCCTCTTGCCTGGCCGACTGGGTAGGTTAAAGTCGCCATGCCAAGTGCCATGGACATCCCGGGGCCAAGTATCAGCTGATTTGGGTGGCCGATGAGGGAGCCATCATCGTCCAGTTTGTAGGACTCGTCAAGTGGTTCCTTCAATTTGGGGCCACCTATGGCAGACGAGAACCTTGAGGATATGATTAGGCACCTTTATCCATCGCGCTAGCTCCGAATCAGCAGTAAGTTATGAGTAATTTTTTTTTACTTTTGTCGAGCCCACTTTGACTTGGGTGATTTCTCGCAGATATGTGTTCTAGGCAAACCTCCAAGGAAGAGCGGCAAAGGATGATGGAGAATCTCCACCACTTCAAAGGAAAGGGCGTGGCTAGGTCCAAGAGAAAGAGGACCCCTAGGGTCCAGTTATTAGACATGTATGCCCTAAGGAGTAAAAATGTAATGAGTTTTTGAAGACATTTTTATCAATAAAGAATTCATTTATTATTCATATACCAAATCTTGTCCTCTTTACGTTCATATTTGTTGAATGTATGATAAGCAAACAATAGTCTGAGACTGTCGGTCTAAACCTTTAAGAATTGGGCATATGATGGACAGATTATGCAGAAGACACGATTCTTAAGGTGACGGTCTAAATCATAAGATCCGCAATCGAGGGAATAAAGTTGGATGCTTTATTCATGTAAAGATTGTTATGTTGTCTATATCCTTATTGGGAGATGGTTTGTCTTGACCATCGGAGGTGGACTCTGTGAATAGAAACATTGGCACGTTGTCATAGGTGACGATGTGTTGGATCGGGACATAAAGTGAATTGATTTGGATTAATAATTCTGTCTTGGCAAATCGATTCACTT
>CAMOHE010010202.1:812-28636 GCA_946598075.1 Artocarpus hirsutus
CATTATTTGGTTATTTTAGTGTTATTTACCTTTAGTTTTAGTTTTAATGTTAGTTATATTAATTTGTTTTTTGCCATTTAGTATGTGTTACTTGTATTTGGTGTTTGAAAGAACTTTGAACAACATTTACCATTTTGGTGTAAGAATAGGTTACTTTTTATGTGTTTGTGATGCCTAAGTATTATTGTGATACCCACCACATGTTTGGAGATTTTTGGAGATTTTTTTTTACGGGAATACAAATTTTTCACGACAGTTTTTTAAAAAACCATAGTGAAAAATTGGCATTCCATGATGGTTTTTGTAAAAACCATCGTGGAAGGCCTTTCATGATAGTTTTTAGTAAAAACCGTCATAGAAGGCCTTTCACGACGGCTTTTGCAAAAACCGTCGTCTTTCACGATGGTTTTAGTAAAAACCGTCGTGAAAGGTGCAAGGCCTTCCACGACAGTTTTTGTAAAAACTGTCGTTGAAGGACTTTCATGGCGGTTTTTAGTAAAAACCGTCGTGAAAGGCCTTTCATGACAGTTTTTACAAAAACCGTCATGAAATGTCAATTTTTCACAACGGTTTATCAAAAAACCGTCGTCGAAAATTACTACATTACAACCCCTTCCTGCGTCAATTTTTATATTACACGACGGTAAAAAACCGTCGTGAAAACTCCATGTCGTACCATGACTGAAGTTTTCACGACGGTTTTTTAACCGTTGTAAAATTTTTCCACGACGATTATAAACCGTCGTGGAATCCACAATTTGTAGTAGTGTTGGTGAATCAATTCATTCCAACTTCACCCAAATAGTAACAATGTAAGTGTATTCTGATTAACTATATTATTTATTAATGATATGTTGTAGCACCTATCTTTTGATTAATTGATCGCATTTTAACAATTTGTATTTAGGGCCTTAGTGCATGGAAATTAAAAACAACCTGTCAAGTCATCTTCAATAAGCCGCATGGATACACTAAGTTTCTACAACCAAATAAGGTAAGCAGTCAATTATAAAAACAAATGTAATTGAATGTATGTTAAACATATAAAAGTCTGAGACTATCTATCTAAACCTTTAGGAATAGCGCATATGATGAATAGATTATACGGAACACATGAATCTTAAAGGTGATTGTCTAAATCATAAGATCTAAAATCAAGAAAATAAAGTTGGGAGCTTTATTTATGCTAAGATTTTTATGTTGTCTATATCCTTAGCAGGAGATGCCTTGTCTTGGTCATTGGAGTGGGACTCCACGAGTAGAAATATTGGTGCATTGTCATAGGTGACGTTGTGTTGGATCAGAACAAAAAGTTGAATTGATTTGGTTAATAATTCTGTTTGTTCAAATCAATTCACTTTAGATAATTATATGTGTTGTGTCTTAATATGGAAATGACTAATGGGCTTATTATCTTGACTTTCGCCTTTTGATGTACTAAAGGATGACATCTTGACTTAATGATGCTACGTATACCTGTACATTGGAGGCATGACTTTTAATTGACGTAGACTCATTATTCATAAATATGGAATCCATAGCTCTTTTTATAGAGTTAATAATTTTCTCTTATATGCATTATCCTTTAATTGGAAGACTAGGGCGCTTAACTATTTGGATACATAGGTGTAACCGAATGGTATACTATCTATGGATAGTAAGTATTTCAATGGTGTGATAATAAAATGTAAGATAAAAATAATTGGTAAGATAAAACATAATTTATCCTTAAGCCGATTATGAATATCTTATGGGGATGTTATACATTGTGATAGGTAATAGTGGGTTAGCTTATTGAAGATTCATAATTTTATATAGCTCGAGAATGCAGCTTTAAGCTTTTAATGGAGTGGCGTTAGAGTTGATAATTGAAAAAATATGCATTTAGGATATTGTATTTTATAATTATAGGAGCTTGAACTATATATGTCTATTGGGTCCTCTTTGCTAGCTCATAATAAATCCAGTAATAATAAGCGTATTTTTCCTACATATTAGTGACTTGTGTTAAATTATTAGATTGGTTAAAACTCTAGCTGATTGGATTTAGTAATTCATGTTAGTTTATTAGTTGAATTAATTTGTTAAATTAATTCAAGATAAACATGTTGAATTATTTGGATAATATTTTATTTGTATGGGTTTATTTGTATATGATTATTTTAATCAAATGACTTTTCTATTTGGTTATTTAAATTAAATTGAAGCTCTATAAAGGATATCCGATTAAATAAGATAAGATTTATCCAATTGGTTGAGATTGGATCTATCAGATCAGCCTAAGGAGTTCGAATTCGATTCAAACTCCAATATTGTGACCACACGGTTGACCGTGATACACTAGGCATGGTCAATCATGACAGTTAGAGTCAGATTCTAATTCACGCATTTTTAATCTAAAACTGATCCAAACTCAAATTTTAAGGCCTAATCTTATAATAATTAACCCCAGGTCCAACTATTATAAATAAGGGGTGAGTTTTATTTTTATTCAAACCACTTGAAAATCAAAGAGTGAGTAGTCTAATGTGAGAAACTCTAAAACTCCCAAAGAGCTATTGTTCAACATCAAGGACCTTAGCTCTTGGGTCTCTTGTGGTTAAAAGGAGAATCATTGGAGAAAAAGCTATACGATGTGCGACCACCCGCACTCTAATCGTGAATAGAGAATAGCAAAGAAGACCAACTAGTAGAGACTCTTTTGTAAGGTTCTTCTCTACACGAATTCAAGACCACTTTGGTATACAAAAAAGGTTAGTAAAATCTGTTATTAATTTATGTATTTAGCATATCAAACTTGTGTTTTTAAAAATACTTTGATTCAAAATTTTTAAAATTTCATTGCATAATTGTTTACAAACAGGCATATATCCTAACAAAACTCACAGGCCTTAATATAAACTTGTTTAAAATAGAGCTTTATTGACATTATTTCTTTTTTACCAGTCATAAGTTTATCCTCAATATTATGTCAAATGGTTTAATTAAAACCGAGCTTTATTAATATAACTTCTTTTTACCAGTCATAAAATTATCCTTAATATCATCTTTAAAGAATTGCGCCATTAGTATTCTTAATATAAAAAATAATATATACATCCCTTGTTAGGGAATGAGATAGCAAATGATTATAGACATATTCCTTTCCAAATCAAAAGAAGTTTTTAGTTTCCATTCAGTCGAGTTGAAAGTTAAAGCCAAAAATGGTAGAAAGAATAGTGTGATGCCAAGAATTCTCACATACTCATTGGCCAATGCATTGCATGATTTTATGACAATATGTATATGCTTTTTATGTTGATTATTCATTCGAAATGCATAATCATATTGATAGTGTGCATTAAAAACTATATTATGTATAATGTATTGTAATATGAAAAGTTTCTCAAAGGCAAATCCAGTAAGTGTTATGATGGAAAAGAAGTTGTAATGATGATGTTCAATGTACCTATAAGGTACAAAATTTGGGAAAAGGTCACTTTTGACCTAAATGAAGAGTTTAGTATAAGTTTTGTTAACAAAAAGGATCCATTAATGATGTGAGATCTCTTTTGATGATGATGTATAGCTATGCATCATCATCAAAAGGAGCATTTTCCTGCATGATGATGATGTAATGACCTGTAATATGTTAGGAATATCCCCACAAAAGGGTTTAAGTAAATTCAATTGTGAAATGGGGATTTCAAGTTTGTTTTTACTGGTTGTATAGAATACGGTAAATTTTCAAAGTGCTTCAGGTTTTGCCTTTGTTTCCTAGGCTAGAAGGCTCCTTTGAAGCTAGAATTTTGAGATATGTTCATTTATATGTTATTTAAATGCCCCTAAAATAGTTTTAGCAAATTCAATTTGGTTTGGAGGTTATACTCTTTAAACTGAACCTAGTTCCTAAGATGTTGTGGTTTGTGATGATTTTGATATTTTGGGAATTTAAAATTCATTCATGGCTTGGAAATAGGTATTTCAAGGTATAATTAAGCTTTAGGGAGTTTAAAAATATAGGGAGAAACTATAGCAAAATTTTTAGGATAAAGTTTGGATCAATTCGGACCAAAATGAGCCCAAAAGGAGGTTAAAATGGTCCCCTTAAGCTTGCTGGCCACACCAGGCCAGCAGCTTGTGCACAAGGCCTACACACAAGGCCTATGTACAGCCTATGTGGATGGCCTACTTGTGTGGGCAGGGCTGCCTTGGCCAACCCTTGGCCAGTCCTTGGCTAGACTAGGCAAAATGGCCTAGTTAGGGGTTTTTGGGCTCCTAGAGTCTGTCTTTGATGCCGTTTGAAGTGTTTGAGATTTGAAAATACCTATTTTCATTAACATTGCCTGAAATAAATATTTAGGAATGGTTTTTAAATAAATAATAATAATAATAATAATATAATAAAAATTTAAGAAAATTCTAAAGGTGTTCAAAATTAAGGATTTTAGTCTGTTTTGCATCATTTTTGAACCATGAGTTCAAGTGAAGTTAATTTTGGTATATTTTGTAATTTAAGAGGTTAAAGTGGACCTAATTATAAGGATTAGACTTAGAATAAATATTTTGTAATAGAAAAATGAGCTCCTTGATGTTTGATTATTAGTTATTATCGGATTGGTGGTAATGAAGTAGAAATTTTGAATCTTTCAGAGATGTGAGGTACCAGACCTCACGAGAGCTTTATTCATAGTCTCATTGAGTAAAGTAAGTAGAATTTTACCTGTATCACTATAATTGTTGTACATTTAATGTTGGAAATTGATATATGAAAGTTAAGTGCATTGCACTACATGTTATGACTTCAAATATATGCCAGCATGTAAATGATTATGAAAAATATGAAATTGATTATACAGGTAAGCTATGACGAGACTCTAAGTGTTTGTGATACAATGATGTGAAACTTTTAAATGTCAAGGATGCAATTATTAGGTATTTGGGATGCTATGTGAGATGTTAAGCGTTCTGGACGCCAATGATTTAAGCATCTTGGATGTAATATTTCCCCCTCCAAGAAACACTAAACGGTGTGCACACTGTGTTAAGAGTATGAAAGATATAGTGATTAGTAAATCAAATGAAAGGATGAGAAAGTGAAAAGTTAAAGAGTAAACATACATTAATTGGGCTCATTCATTCAAGTGCTACTCATGCTTGCATAATTCTACTTATTGGGCATAAGCTCACCCATTTTTATGGTGATGCAGATGAGGGCACGTCCCAGCACTAGGTAAGGATTAGATGGTTGGCTGGTGCACTCCTAATGCTTGAGGCTAAAGTATATGGACTAGCTAAACTTTTATTTTGTGGTTTTATTGTATATGCAATTTTTATGAGCCAGATGGAGTATATATGGTACACGACTGAGGCTATTTTTGAGAGATATATTATATTGTATATATTTAGCTAGCAAGTTGGGGTGTATTACATATGTTTTGATACCCTCACTAGTTAAAACTTTTTGAACATTTAAATTTTCTCATACTTTTATATCCCTTTTGAATGACATATTAAGGTTAACATAAGTAAAAAAGGTAAGTTGTAACACAACTTAATGTAACTAGATGGGTCTTTTAAGAATATGTTAGGTGGGTGTTACAGTGGTAGTATCAAAGCAAGATCTTTTCTGTAGACTGTTCATATACAAAGGTTATGAGATGAAGGAACACAGCCAACTAGTAAGTTAATGTTTATAATGCATATTAATATATCTTGTGTTTACATTAAATTCATGGATGTATTGGCCATTTATTGTGATTATATGTGAGAAAGGCCGTATCAAATTGTAGGGAAATATGGTCAAAACTAGAAGTCGGGTTGAGCATGTTGGTGAGTAGTACTTCCAAAGAACAGGATAACAGAGATCCCATCTCAATAGGCTTGTTAATTTGATGGAAATATTTTTGAATAATAGGCCAAGATACAAGATGATCAACCTACCTTATCTCACCCACCACCACCTCCTTCTCCTCCTTCCCTACCTATACTAGCAGCAGACACTATAGGTGAGCATTTTTGAAATATAAGCCACTAGTGTTTGAGGGTATCAGAGATTTTAAAACTATAGAGAACTGGATACGCAAGATAGAGAGATTATTTGATTATGCTAGGATACCAGACACTGATAAGATGTATTGTACTATTATGATATTGAGGGAGGATGCCAGTTATTGGTGGAAAACTATGATAGTCATGTATGACATCAACACCATGACTTGGAAAATTTTTAGGGATTTGCTGGAGGAGAAGTTTGTGACATTTGACACCAAAGATGAGAGGAGAAGAGAGTTTGCTAATCTCAAACAAGGGATAGTAGCTGAGTACCCTAGAAAATTTGATGAGCTCTCACATTATGCCACCTATTTGAATAATAATGAGTAGTAGAAGATTGATCAGTTTCTTAATGGGCTGAGTCTTATAACACGTAAAGATATGGAAGTGGCTGATTTTGAGGGATCAACTTTTTCAAAAGTGGCTAATAAAGCATTGAGGGTGGATAAAGCAAAAAAGAAAATGGTTGAGGTCCACAGAAAAGTGAGGGAGAAAGAAGACAGGTTTAGGGGCAATTAGGGTTGACGGTTCTAGTTTAGGAATCAGGAAAATAGGGGTAGAGGATAGCAACAACAATTGCAAGGTCCAACATGGGCTAGAAATGGGTAGAAACAGCAAGATAATTGGAACCAGAGCTCACAAGACGAAGGCAAAAGAAGTAAGGGTCCAAAATATTAGACCCAAGTGACCTCATCCACTAAGGTTAGGAGGATAGAGTACCCCAAATATGGGAAGTTTCATCGTGGAGAGTGCACACGAGGGTATGTTATACTTGTAGTAGGCTAGGACATTATGCCAGAGATTGTCCTGTCCTTTAGCTTTTGGTGATCAACAAAAGAAAGTCGCTGCTAGGGTTTTTGCTTTTACAATGACTGAGGCAGCTGCATGTCCATCAATTGTCACAGGTGAGATGCTTATTCATGGAATCATTGCACATGCATTAATAGATTTAGGTGCTACTCATTCTTTTGCTTCTAAAGAGTATGTGATAAGACTAGGTAGACAAATAGATAAGCTAGAGATACAATATAGTATGACATTACCATTTGAGGAGATTATGCAGCAAGTCAGATATTATGAGCCTGTTTAGTGGTAATTGATGGAAGAGAATTATTTGTAGATTTAGTGGTATTGAATATGACAAATTATGAGGTAATCTTGGGAATGGATTGGTTGACAAAGTATAAGGCATGCATTGATCATAAAAGAAAGATTGTAGTATTTGGACCTTTAGAAAAGGAAGAGTTTTCATTTATTGGCATGGTGGTGGATTGAGAACTTCAGTGATATCAGCTTTGAGAGCTAGAAGACTTCTGGATAGTGGATGTATGGGGTTTCTAGCTAGTGTTGTGGACATGCAGGCAGAGCGGGCAACGAGAGTAGAAGATGTCCCAATTGTGAATGAGTTTCCAGAGGTATTCCTAGAAGATCTAAAGGGTTGCCACCAAGCAAAGAGCTTGAATTCGAGATTGAGTTAATACTTGGTACAGCTCCCATATCTAAGACACCCTGTAGGACGGCACTAGTTGAGTTAAAAAGACTGAAGGTTCAGCTACAGGAGCTATTAGATAAAGGATTTATTCAACTGAGTTTCTCACCATGGGGTGCACCGGTATTATTTATGGAAAGGAAGAATGGGACAATGAGGTTGTGTATTGATTATCGAGAATTGAATAAGGTGACAACGAAGAATATGTATCCTTTGCCTTGGATTGATGATATATTTGGACAATTACAAGGAGCCACCGTGTTTTCTAAGATTGATCTACGGTCAGGGTGCCACCAGTTAAGGATTAAGGAGGACAACATTCCAAAGACTGCCTTCCGGACAAGGTATGGAGATTATGAGTTCTAAGTTATGTCATTTAGGCTGACTAATGTTCTAGCAGTATTTATAAATTTGATGAATAGGGTATTTAAGGATTTCTAGGACAATTTTATAATAGTCTTCATTGATGATATTCTTATCTACTCTCGCTCAAGAGAGGAGCATGCGAAGCATCTAAGGATTATTCTAAGGACTCTTAAGGCAAAACAGTTATATGCCAAATTTAAGAAATGTGAGCTTTGGTTAGGAAGTGTGGCTTTTTTTGGACATATGGTATCAAAAGATGGGATTTCAATGGATCCTAGTAAGATTAAGGCAGTGACAAATTGGACTTTATACCATCTTTTGATACCACATGTCCATGGCATCGTAAATGTCTAATCATTGCATCCTTGACGCTTAAAAGTTTCACATGGCATCCCAGATGCCTAATTATTGCGTCCGTGATGCATAAAAGTTTCACATCATTACATACCAGACGCTTAGAGTCTCGTCACATCTCACCGGTATAATCAATTTCACATTTTTCATATTTCTTTACATGCTAGCATATATTTGAAATCACATGTAGTTCAATGCATATAACTTTCACATATGAATGCGCAACATTAGATGTACAGCAATTATGGTGATACAAGTAAAATTCTACTTACTTTACTCAATGAAACTGTCAATAAAGCTCTCATGGGTCTGAGACTTCACACCTCTAAAAGATTGAAAATTTCTACTTACACTACTAACAATCCAGCAATAACTAATAATCAAACATTAAAGAGCTCATTTTCCTATAAATATTTATTCTAAGTTTAATTCTTATAATTAGCTTCGCTTTAACCTCTAAAATTACAAAATATATCAAAATTAAACTTTATTAATAATCAAAAATAATGAAAAAGGACTTCGAGGGACCTAGCGAGGACTAGCCGAGGGCTGGCCAAGGCAGCCCTACCCAGGCACGTGGACTACCCACACAGACTGCACATAGGCTCTGTGTATAGGCCTTGTACATAGGCTGTTGTCTTGGTGCGGCCAGCCAGCCCACAGGGACCATTTCAACCTCCTCTTAGGCTTGTTTTGGTCCACAATAATCCAACTCTATCCTAAAAATTTTGCCATAGTTTCCCCTATATTTTAAGACTCCCCAAAGCTTAATTATACCTTGAAACACCTATCGCGAAGCTGTGAATAAGTTTTAAATTCCCAAAATATCAAAACCATCATAAACCACAACATCTCAAAAACCAGGTTCAGTTTTAAGATTATAACTCCTAAACCAAATTGAATTTGCTAAAACTATTTTAGGGGAATTTAAATAGCATCTAAATGAACATATCCTCAAAATTTTAGCTTCAAAGAAGCCTCCTAGCATAGGAAACAAAGGCAAAACCTAAAGTACTTGGAAAATTTTCTTGATTTTTGGATAGCCAGCAAAAACAAAATTGAAACCATCACTTTCCAATTGAATTTACTTAAAACCTTTTCTGGGAATGTTTTTGATATATTACAGGTCAATAGATTTAAATATCTCATCAAAACTCAAAGGAAAACCTCTTGAACTAACACCAAACATCCTATAAACTGAAGTAGCCCTTTACCTTGACCCGATTAAGTTTTTCTTGCGATTTGGCACCCAAAATTGACAAAACCACCAAGGAATTTTTTTTCTATCAAAATATAGATGGAAAAATAAACTTTCAGAGCTTGGGGTGTTGGAGTTAGAGTTTTTTTGGTCTAAAAATGGCACCTACTTGCTTATAAGCTCTTTAAACAATCAAAAGCACATCTTAATGTACTTGACCGTAAAGTGGCTTCACGTTGGCTAGCTTAGTGTCCTTATTTCAGCATACTCACCTCTTTAATAAGGTGTTAAACATTCATACAAAAGCTCGAGCACTAATTAGGTCATGGCTAATCATTTTACCGATCAAATTTGGTGCATACACTCAAACCGAAATCTTAGTACACTACAAACTTCACTTTGAATTCTTAGCCATTTGTTATCAAAAGTTTATCTCTCCCTCTCGAACTCTTCTAGAAATTGTCAAACATGGAATAATAAATTCTCAAGCTACTTACAAACTAAAAAATACTCTAATCATGACTCAAAATCCGAACACCAAAAATTTTGTCATTTAGGGTTTCTGGAGTATTCTAGCCAAGAAACTTGCATGAAACTCATGTCCTCTACCCATTATTGTTTTCATAGCTATACATTATCATCATAAGAAATCTTACATCATTAATGGATCCTTTTTATTAACAAAACTTATACTAAAACTCTCCGTTTAAGTCAAAAGGGATCGTTTTCCCCCAATTTTATACCTTATAGGTATAATTGAGCTCCTTTATCCGCTAATTCCATTGTAATCCCTAAACATCATTATTACAACTTCCATTCCATCATAATACTTACCAGACCTGCCTTCGAAAAACTTATTATATTACAATACATTATACATGATATAGTATTTAATGCACACTATCAATATGATGTTGAATTTTAAATGAATAATCAACATATAAATCATATGCATATCATCATAAAATTATGTAATGCAATGATCAATAAGTATGTGAGAATTCTAGGCATCACATATTAATTGAGCTCTTTCATTCAAATGCTACTCCTGCTTACATAATTCAACTTACTGGGCATTAGCTCACTCATTTTTATAGTGATGTAGATGAGAGCTTGTTCCAACACTCGCTAAGGACTAGATGGTTGGTTGGCGCAATCTCGATGCTTGAGGCTAACATACATATATTAGCTGACCTGTTATTTTGTGGTCTTATTGTATGTGCATTTTTGGTGAGCCAGAGGTAATATATATGATACATGGCTAAGCTTATTTTTGAAAGATGTACGATATTGTATATATTTGGTCAGCCATTTGGGATCTATTGCATATGTTTTGATATCCTCACTAGTTAATTTTTTAAAAGTTTAAATTTGCTTGTATTTTTATACTCCTTTTGAGTGATATGCTAAGGTTAACATAAGTAAAAAGGTAAGTTGTAACGCTACTTAATGTAACTAGATGGGTTTTTTAAAATTATGTTAGGTGGGTATTACAAATAGTTCATCAAAGATTTGGTAAATGAATAAAATTGAATCCTTGACTTCTTTGCAAAAAGTTCCCATCACCAAAATCCATCACATGACAAAGGACTTAAAATTGTTTAAAACTATAGAGGGTCTCTCGTTAGGACCAAGGAACAACGACTAAAAAGTAGTTGTAGCTTTACATGTCATTTGGCTTTACAAAAGTATTTTGAGGGTTCATGACTATATCACTAAACGGATAATCAATATGAAAATTTAAAATGCCTATGATTTGTCTAACGCTTTGTTTGAGAAATAAGTTAGAATTTTAAGTTTCAACTTATTATAGTGTAAAACTCTTATATGCTACAGTAGTTTGTTACGGTGTAAAGATCTCACATGCTACAGTGTTTAAGTTCTAACTTTAAGTTTTAACTTACTTTCTGAACTAAGTGTAAACATTATAAACAGATGGCTTTTTTCGTTCTTTTCTTTTTTCAAAACCAAAGAAAGAGAGGGAAAAAAAAAGAGACAAAAGGAACACAGCCGAATTCAAAAGCAAATGTTGCACTTTTCTTTTTTTTTTTTAAACATTTTTCCTAAATAAAAGTAGAATTTATTACATAAATATTCCCTCAATTATAGTCCTTGTAACATAACACCCCTTATTTGTCAAAATGTAATATTTGACTCACTCGATCTATAAAATAGTAACAAAAAAACTCCTTATGTCAAGATTTTAAGCAAAATTGGCACATAATTACAACATGTGGGATTGGGTAGTAAGGAACCCATTCTTTCTTAAGCAAGGTTTCAGGTTTAAGTCTTGTGTATGAAGAAGTATTTGTTGGGAGAGCTTCCCCTACTGCAGGTTCCTACCAAGCTCGAATTCGAATTAGTCGGAATAACCCCGCCAGAGTTGAAGGACCTTTTGTGTAAGTTCGTACCTCTAAAGGCGAGTCCGTATACCGGATAGTTTATACCAAAAAAAAAAAAAAGAGCTACTTTGGTTCACTCTATTCTATCTAAAACTAATATGGAATTTAAACATAGATTTAAATAAAATTTATTATTTAGAAAGATAAATTAGAAAATTTTTGAGAATTAGTAACTTCACACTTTAGGCATGTGTAACTAAACAAGGAGGAGCAACTAAACTAATCGTACACTCTCAACAAACTCTCAATTTTGTGTATTCTTTGTGCGACACGTGGTACTTCAATTGAAATCATGCTGTGTTTTTTGCTTATCAATTCAGAGAACGTAACGTTTTTATAGATCAAAATGTACCTCTTAAAAGCTATTGATTATGGGTAAATTTTTGAAATGAATCCTTGAAATTAATTACTTTTGGACAAAGCTGAAAAAATATTTAATAAAGTATAAACCCCAATATCTTAGAAAACTAAAAAAATCAATGCACAAATTTTAAAAATTAAAAAAAAAAAAAGAGAGGAAGTTTTATCCTACACAGCCGCTGCAGATCCCTGTGAGAGAAACAGGGAATCTGCAGAGAGCCCAGCCCGAGGACGGCGTCGTTTCGTCGACATCCACCGCCGGCGGAAGAACCCTACCATCGGCAAACAAGACCCGTCCATTCTTCTGCTCTTCAACAACCGCTCTCTCGAAATCCGCTGCGGCACCAAAAAAGGCGCCATCACCGAACCTCCTCTCCACCTCCAGAAACTCCCCCAACGAAGCCGGCTTCGCATTACCGTCATCGCGGCACAAGCTCCACCACCGTCTTCTTCTTTCCACCGCAACCGCCATCGCCGCCTTCTTATTCTTTTTCGCTTTCTTGCACTTTCGTGAACCGGCACCGGCAACGGCGGAGGACTGAGCAGCCACAGCGATGGAGGTCGGGGTTTCGCGGCGGCGCTGTGACGGCACTCGAAAGGCGATCGCAGGGAAGTTTACACCCATCAGCGTCCCCAGCGTCGTGCTTCTGTCGTGGAAGAACGAACCCGTGGACTGTGAAAGACGAAAGAGAGAGAGGAAATCGAAATTCGAAATTTGAAATTTGGAGTGATTGAAGAAGATCGATGACAATGATTACCTCGGTGTCGAGATCGGAGGAGGAAATGGAGGAGTTGGTGGGAGAGGAAGGTGGGGGAAGGAGATCGTTTGATGGATCTAGCATTTCTCGATTTCATGTGACGGTCTCTGTTTCTGTGGAAGCGGAGGTTTTGGAGAGAGTTAGAGAGGGGAGAATTTTTTTTCTTTTTTTTTTCTTGTTCTGAGGAAAAAGAGAGTTTTGTTGCAGCTGATGATAGTCCTATTCGTTGTTTGCTCTTTGCTTAGAAGGATATAATGCGAGAGGAGATTGAGGGCGTTGCGAGAGAGCGGTAGGATTATTGTTGTTGTTATTATTACTAGTCGAAAGCACGTACCCAAGGGATGTTAACCAAAAAAAAACTTCAAAATAAAAAAAAAAAAAAAGTAGGAAAAAAATGTTGCGGGACAAAAAAAGAAAAAAAAAACATTTCTTTTTCGTCCAAAAAGTAAAAGAAAACGTTTTGTAAAAAAAAATATTGAAACATTTTAAATTTCATATGTTTTAAAAACACCGCACAAAACTTATTTTTACTATATATATATATATATATATATGTTAAAAATTTATGTTAATGAGTTTTGGGGATATCTTTAATGCTGGCTTTTTTGTGTGTTACTTTTTTTTTTCTTTATTCCCCTTTTCATGTAGATTGTTACTTTATTTTTCTTTTCCCCTTTTATGTGGATTATTGTAGCTCCTGTAACAACTAGTGTTTAAGAAAGTACTCTCAAATACTATAATATAAAATAAAAATGTACTATAATATAAAACTTTTACATGTTATGATGTATAATTTAAATTTTAGAGTTAGAACTCTTCTCCTAAGCATTGAAATGTGTTTTCAATTGTCAAAATGTAACATTCGTGCTCTAGAACTATGAAATAGTAAAGAAAAAACTTGGTAACAACTTGTCACATGAAAATTGAGTTTGTCTAGTGTGCAAATATTCCAATAGCTTGTTCTCATGAAATTACAAGAAGTAAAAGGATAGGTTATTAATTTTTAAAAAATTTTCAATTCCTTAAATTTATTTTCTTAAATAAATAAATTTTTAAAGTTAAATCAACTTTCAACTTCATATTAGCTTTAGGTATAATAGAGTTGCCAAAACTAACCCCTTATTATATACCACATGGAAATTATTTGTCAATTTTACTTAAGAATCTTAACCCGAAGAGTTTTTTTGGTTACTATTTCAAGGATCGGGGAAGAAATGTTATTTTTTGAAAAGTGGGAAGGGGGATACATTGTTACTGTAACGCCCACCATTTCTTTTATAGATACTTACGTTAATTTAACGTTCAAATGTGATATTTTAAGTGCTATTATTATTTATGTTATGTAAATTAACTTTTTGTTTAATAATTTTATAGGTGATGGCCACAAGAGATCGATATGCTCGGGTTGTTCATGTAAAAAAAAAAAGATGATAAGCATAAAGTATTTATTGTTCTTTTAAGATTTTTAATTTGCTCTAAATTTATAATCTTTATAATACTTTAAAGTTATACATGCTCTAGAGTTATATTCTTGACAATAACATAAATTTTATTTCATATTTTATTATTTGTATAACATTTATGATGACATGATAATTACATGCGTTATACTTTTATTATGGCATTAAAAACTAGGGCTGTACAAAAACCACCCCGCACCCGCCAACCGCCCGCGCCCGCACCCGCCCATCTTGAAAAAAGTGGGTTTTTGTTAACAACCCACTGACGGGCGGGTTGAACCCGCCCACCAATATATTCGGTGGGTGGGTTTAGTTTTAAATTTTTGCGGGCGGGTTCAACCCGAACCCGCCCGCCTATATGTTTAAAAAAAAAAAAAAACTTAAACCTATGTACTTATTTATTATTTTGTGAAGTGATCAAAATTTAAATCAAGTAAGTTAGTAGAGAATGGCCTTGAAAAGAAAAAGAACACTTGATTTTGTTCATTATTTCATTTATAGCATTCTATTATTTTCGAACCTAGTGGATACGCTTTAATTTTTATGGACTCTTGACTTTGTTCATCACTTCATCTGTAGTTGACGTTTCTTGTTACAGTGAATGATTATGTTTCTTAATTTGTACTTTTAAATATGGTCACTGTCTTTAGACATCAAACTTGCTTGTTGTTGAGAATGCTTTATGTATTATCATCTTATATTTTCTACAAATTTTCTTTACTTAAAAAAAAAAAGGTCCAAAAAATTACATTAGGCAATAGTATAGGTTTAAACCGCCTGCACCTGCCCGCAACCACCCAAAACCAAACCGAAACCACCAGCCATGTGGTGGGCGGTTTGCGGGTTAGTTAATCGCCAACCCATCATCCTAAAAAACCGCACCGCACCCGCCCAAAAACCGTCAAACCGTCCGTTGTTCACCCCTATCTGAGGCTATGGCCATCTTTTCCTTTTAGGCAAACATTTTCAGTTTTTCTTTTTCTTTGCGTAGATTTCATGACCATTGTAATTCTGAATTCAGACTTCATAGGCCATGTCCTCAACAAATATTTTCTTTTTTTTTTCTGAAAATTACTCTTCCCTAAATATTTTATAAATTATTAAATCAATGTCTTTGTTCAAATACTTAGCGAGAAAAAAATGAAATTTTCATAAATATTATCTTTTAAGATTTATTTTTTATAAATGTCACATTTATTTATTTGTGGTACAACTTAATATATAATATTAAGGATAATGTGACATAAACTTTTTTAAGTATAGCATAAATAAACACAACTTTTAAAAGTGTGAAATAACATGTAATTTTCATTTTCTTGAAAATGGGGGAAAAAAAGCCTTAATCCATCTCGTTTGACCCTGTACCTTATTCCTCTCTCTCCTCCCATGGCTATAGCGCCGTAGCTTGATTCTCGCCTTGTTCTCAAAATAATGGTACAGTTCCTGCCTTTTTTTATTTATAAAATGAAAGTTCCTGCCTTTCTACTTCCTTTGGTGTGTGTTTTTATTATTTTCTCTGGTTAGTCTATGAACACATCTCCGTTAGAGCAATTTAGAAATTACAAACAAATTAAAAAAAAAATTGAAGGGTAAAAAGAAAAATGAAAAGGAGATGTATTTGTGAAAAATGAAAAGGAGAAAAATGAGAATCACATTTTAATTTGTGAAGTCAATTCTTTGAAAAAAAAAAAAAAAACTGAAGGTGGGGAAGGCACCCGAGTGCTCTTTAGTTTTATTCCATTCCAAATGAATAACGACAAAAAGTATAAAGCAAAAAAGGAAAACTTATTCCCCTCATGGGGGGCATTTTCCCCTTACCGGTGATCTAAATTAATTAAAGCCCTTAGATCAAAATAGGATGGTTAGAAGACAAGAACAAGCATCAAATTAAAATATACCCTTTTACATACAATCAAAAAAAAAAATTAGATCTCAATTTAAAAAAAAAAAAAAGAGCCCCACCGACCACACCTATGTCGCCGACACCTCAGCTCCTCCTTCGCCCCCACCACCCTTGAGCCTCCCACCCTTAAAGCCATTGGCCTTTGCAACCGGCCGCTTCGCCTTACAATTGTTGCTTCCTCCTCTACAATCTTCGTAGCCGGCTCTCCTTGGAAGGGTTTGCCATATATGTGAAGCACGGCATTGGTGGCAACATTGTAAGGCAAAATAATCATTAAAAATGTCAAAAGTAACGACGATTTGCACGACGAATTCCAATTTCCTCCGCCCATTGGAGAGGTCGTCCAAAACCATCATCGTGAATGAGCTACACCATGCCAGCAATGCAGCAGAAGAATCTAAAGAACAAGAGCCCTTCCATCCCTCTGATCAGGCTCGCGTTTCGCCTCATGATTTGAAGACCCAGCTCTACACCATGCCAAAAACGCCGCCGAAGAACACAAAGAACAAGAGCAGAGTCAATTTCCTCCTCCCTCACGGACATCATCAATCGAGATCGAATCCTTTGCACCTCCACCGTCGGCAGGAGCCCTTCATCGCACGCCACCCCTTTTATTTGTTTTGTGCTTTTTTCTTTTGTTTTAAAAAAAAATGATGAAAGGACACACTCTGAACCATATTCTTATGCAATACTCCAACTGTTGCACCTCAATGGGGAAACTTCTTTCATCGACACCCCCAAAATCCAAATAATGTGTTAGGAAAACCCCCAACACAATTTCCGAGCCGAAAACAAAACAAAGCAGCCAACCCCCAAAGCACCCTTCTACAGCTCAATCGCCGTCCGACGACGGCTTCCCTGTCGGCGTCCCACCTCGCGGCAGGTCAACCTCTGACTTGTAAACCCTAAACCGCAAGTCATCACTCTCTCGAACGCTGTTACGAGCAAAGGAGCTTTGTATGATCCAATCAATGGCTAGAGCGTTGAAGCCTCGGGAACTCTTCAGATCTTACTCCACTCATCTGAAGCGCTCTGGACAGGAACTCTTCTTCTTCCATTTCTCTTTTTAAGCCATAAACATTGCTTCGTTAGAGCTCTCTGCTTCGTTCAACTTTTTTTTTTTCCCGAAATGTTTATTCTTTCAAATTCAAATAGAGCAGTTTCCTTTGCAAATACCTTGAAGAAAGAAGGCCGATCACAAATTAGAATAGTGCTTTTTCAAGCCAATGTTTCAGATGAAATGACAATGGATTTGAATTGTTGAAATGTTCTCGCTGATTTGTGACTATGGTGTTGAAATTTCGATGTAATTGTTGATAATGAGGTACCATTTGTGGTTTATAACTGTTTTCGTGTTGAAATTATAAATAACGATTGTGTAATAAATTCGTATGCAAGTTTATGAATTAATTCTATGTTGATTTACTTGTGTCAGTGAATTTTTACAAAAATTAAAAAAAATAAAAAATAACTTTTAATTTTCGTCACATAGGTGAACAGGAGCTATTCTACATAATCAAATGCGGTGATAAAATTAAAATAAATGTTTTAAATTTAAATGATAATTTTGTAGTTTCAAAAACAAATAAATAAATAGAGAAATAATTAAAACTATGAGGCATAGTTATATAATTAGTCTATTAGATAAATAGAGTATTTAGAATCAATAGTTAGAACTGAAAATACTATAACAATTTAAATTTTATTATTCTAACAAAATTGATTTAAACTATAAACTATGATTTGAATACTAACTCTCAAAAACCCTTAAGCTTAAAGTTTCACTTTTATTTTTTAAATGTCGAATATTCTTTTCGCCCCTATCAGTTTATGAGCTCTTGCACTAGAATAGATATTGTTATACTATCAAAAATAATCTTATTTTAACCATTTAATTAATTTTAAAAGGTTCTTGGAGATTACTTCAATTTTAAAAAATTATTGTAATCTTAAGTGCTTTTTAATGTTTTTTTTAAATGACTTTGTTTTATTACTTTGGTGAGTTCTATACTGCACTAAATGAGTCTTTTTTTCTTCCTTTTTTTTTTTGGTTATTTTTTTAGTCATAAAGAAAGTAAATACGATAATTAAATAATTTATATACTTCAAATTTCTTTTAGATACAAATATTATAGGATGTTTGTCAAATATGATTTGAACCAATTTTTTAACTCAAAATATTGTAATATGTGAAAAATTTACACTATTTATAAACTAAAAAATTAATTTTAATCATACCTGTCAAACATCTCATAAATATTTAAGTTATTTAGACTCTAGTAAAATGGGCGGGTACTTATTAGTAGTAAGTATCTACTAGTAGGACAAAAATATTTGTCCTATCACAAAAGTTTCCTAAAAGATTGCAAGACTGATCTTTTATGATTTGTGAGTAGGAGATAAATTAGTTGTAGTTCCTTTTAAAAAAAACGCCCACACGCACACAACAGATTTATACTGGGTGAAAAAAAAAATATGATGCACGTGGAAAAAAACTAAGGCTTATGTTGATCCTAACGTTCCCATTTTTCACAACGTCTTAATTTTTTTTTCTTTGACATACAGAGGGATGTTGACAAAAACTATAAATAAATAAATAAATAAGTAAATAAATAGATAAATAAATTTGCGTTAAAAAGTGAAAAGAAGAGGAGTACACTAATATGTTTGCTTTGAGTATTATTTGCACTCAATGAACTCAAATTTAAATTCGATTATCAAGAATCTTTTAGATACGTGTTTGTTTCCTTTAAAATTCTCTCTCCTATATTTGAGAAAAAAATCATAATTTCTTTATTTGATATCAAATTAAGATGATTCTTTTTTCATTGTGTTTCTAGTAAAAAAATGAATATATAAAGATCCATATTGTATATTTTTTAAGATCATTACCATTAAGATTTTATTAGGTTTGTTAATAAATCAAAAACTATTTTCACTAGCTCTCCAAACACAAATTTCAATTTCGTTCTATACTCATATTAAAACCTAAATGCACATCTAAACATCAATTTAAATAACAATTTAAATCATTAACTCAAATTATGATTCAAATAATACTAATTCAAATCAAATTATTAATTTAAATCTATTTATTAAATAGACCTGCACCTAAGATTTTGTTGCTTCGCTTACTAGTGACATTTTTCTGCACCCACACCATCAAATGCAAGAGTCCTCTAAATGCCGCCACATAGGACGGGGTGAGAACCCCACAGGTTGTTTAGGATTACTCTCCACATGATTAGCTAAATCGGATTTTTTATGTGGGACCCACTGTTATTATGTGGCACCCAAGTCTTCGACACAAAACAGACGCGAGACCAAAAAGAAACAACCCAAAAAATCTATGAAACAAGGAATGTACAAATTAAGCGTACCTTATTGAATACGGTGTGGCATTTGGTAAAGAAAAAAAAACCATGAAAATAATTTACCAAAAACAAGTTCAATAAAAAATTAAGTGTAATATAGTTTCCTGTTAGAAAATTTTAGAGGAAAAAAATATCAAAACTTTTACTTCAAAAACACCAAATTTCTATCTCCTTTACCCATTTTGTCAGCAACCAAACAAACCCACATAACCCATATAAAAAACATTTTATTTAATGTACCTAATTTGGTTCATTGGATGAGGGAACTGGTATATATAAAGATTCAAGGGCAAAGCGAAAGTCAGACTAATCCTTTACGAAGTATGATACAAAATCCTAGGATAATTAATATATGTTTAACAACGGGATTTGGAAGAGATCCGGCAAGGCCAGTAGGTGGTGGGTCGGAAGCGGCGATGCTGGAAGAGGCGAGTGGCTCACTGGGACGATGGGCTAGTCATCATGGGGGTAGGGCCATGGAAGGGGTCACGTGGAGGACAGCGGTGCGAGGCCAAGGCTGGCCGTTGTGTGAAGACGAGGGAAAAGAGTTCGGTGTGGGGGGACGGCAATGCTAGGAGGGCGCGGCAGGGGGTCACCGGATAAGGAGGTTTTTCTTTTTCTTTTTCTTTTTCTTTTTTTTTTTTTTTGGAGTGGGGTTCTTTTTCTAAACTACTACTTGCTAGTTATCCTTAAATATTTTTTTGAGTTAAATTCATCAAAAGTCCTTAACTTTTTTTCTTTCTAAAATTAATCCATATACTTAAATTTGTTTTAACTTAACCCTTGAACTTTTTTCTTTTCTCAAATTAGTCCCTCAATTAAATTTTGGATGAAAAAGTTAGGATTATTTGTATAAATCCCCCCTAACCTATGTACCATATTTCATTTTGGCCCCAAATCTTTTAAACCGCCTAAAATACTCTAAATTATGAAAACAGGTCACTTTGCCCCCTTTGTTCAATTCCATATATATTAACTAAATATTAAAATATTATATACTTTTTTGAAAATTTAAAATTTATATTAGAATTATAGTTAAATATATACAAAAATAAATTAAATATTAAAAAATTATTTCAAATTTTTTCTATTTGTTTATACTCTCCCTTCCTCATCTTGCACTCTCTCTTACTTTCTCTCTATAGTATACAGATTTTACATTCTTCACTAAAGAATTTAAGTCACTTGATAGACTTTGCCAATAACGGTAGCAAGCCCATCTTTAAAACAAAATATCAATGCCATTTAATTTCAAGATGGAACAATTTAAGAAACTTAGCAACTATTTTTTTTTTTGTCAACAGCTCATAGACAATAAGAATCACATATAACTTAAACCAAGAAACTAGAAACACAATTTCATGTCAAATGAAAACCACTTTTATGATTAATTAACAAAACAGAATAAAACTCAAATAAAGAAATTGAAACCCCCATTCGCCCACTAGTACACCCTTATCACTCCCACCGCACTGCCACCTACTCACCCTTTGTAGCCCCCTCACCAGCCCATTATAGCCGCCCTATCCTCGTTGCATCCCCCAACCCACATGGTTGCTTTACACCACCCCGTCGCCACCACAAAGATGGAGAAAGAAGACGAAAGAGAATAAAGAGAGAGATCATCAGGAAGAAAGTAGGGGGAAAATAGGAAAAAAATTATAGTTATAATTAAATTAAATTAATTATTTTAAATATTTAATCAATTTTAATATATTTTTAATATTTTAATTATATGTCACGTAATCAATTCTGTTATCGACAAAGACAAAATTGGACAGACAAGGCAAAGTGACTGGTTTTTTATAATTGAGGAGTATTTTAGGTGATTTTAAAAAATTTGAAGACAAAATGAAATAGGATACATATGTCAGGGGATTTATAAAAATAATTCTAACTTTTTCTATCCAAAATTTAACAGAATATAACCGAGGGATTAAATTTAAGACAAAGAAAAAGTTTAAAAGTTGATTTAAACACTTTTGAATACATGGACTAATTTTAGAAAGAGAAAAAATTTCAAAGACTTTTGTTGAATTTAACTCTATTATTTTTCACACGTGGCATTTCATAAAATGACCGATATTATTTAAGTCTACTCGCATCCATAATAAGCAACTTAACATTCTCCACACCAACCATTCATGTGACAGTCAGCACAAAAAATAAGGGCTCCACAAGTAGCGAAAAGGTAACGTTCTTATAGTAGAAATTCCCTTATTTTATTAAGGAAACAATTTAGTATTATTTGTATTTTTTAATATTAATTAATTTTTATTATTATAATTCAATTATATTGTAGTAAAATCTATTAATAAAAATAAAAATTTTACTATTAATAAAAATAAAAAAATATAAAATTTAATAAAATTATTAAAAATAAATTTATTGTAATATTATAAATATTAAAAAACAAAAAAGGAAAGTATGTCGTCACAAAAAAAAAAATAAAAAATATTAGCGATAACATTTTAAACAAATCGTCGCCAAAAAAGAAGCCACATCAGCATCTAAGTAATCATTTATGACGACATGTTTTGAAACAGTCATCATAAAACAGTAACTTACATGCTTCCACCATTTCTTTCAACAAGAAATCTAATAAAGGGTGTGAAGTGAAACTTATTGCAAGTTTAATGTAGTAATGTGAGAATTTTTGAGTGTGAGGGGCTTAGTGGGAATGAGCATATCATGAGGTGAAAAATGAGAATAATCCAAAATCAGAATCCACCGATACAATGTAGTTCTATAATTGTAGATCTTCATCAATATTCTATAAATGGGCGTCTCTACAATAGTGTACATTTGTGAGGCACTACCGGTAGTGTCCTTAGGCCATTGAGAAAAAATCCAATGGCAGTTAAGGTATAGATTTCATAAAATATTGAATGCATCTGGTTGTAATGGATTAGGAGTGCCAATTTGGTTTTAGTTATGACACAGTAACATAACACGAAATTTGCATAAATTTAGAGGGTTTGGGTTTACTATAAATGAGTTTAAATTAATAACAGTTAACACAATCATCAATGGGTTGGGTTAAGGTTGATTATCCTAACACGATTTACATGAAATGAGACGATTAACTATATATATGATTTAAAAGTTAATTATATATGATATGATGTATAAAAAAACTTTACTTGCTTTTATTTAATACAAATATTATGAATTTTAAAATCTATAGGTAATCTAAAATTAAATAATAAATTGACCAATAAATCTATTATATATTTTATAATCATATTTAAAAAGTTATAATTATATCAATTATTTATTTAAAAAGTTATAATTATATCAATTATTTATTTAATATATATATTTAAACCGGTTATACAATTTGACATGATTAATATCTTGTATAGGTTGACATTTTTAGACATATTTAATAAATAAATTGTGTTTGGGTCGATTTTTTTTATATGATTAATAAAAACAGGTCAATACGAACACTTCCATTAATATGATAACCTCCACCCCTATAAAGGATAACCCTTTTTTCTTTCTTCACTCAACGGAAAGCAAACACCTTATCCTTCTTCCTCGTCAATCTCTCCGGTGCCAACATTAGCCTTTCAAATTTCGTCCTCTTCTTTGCGTTTTGCAATCAAAGAGACATTTCCACACACAACTGGGATTTAGATTAGAGCAAAGAAAATGAGTGAAAATGAGTAATATATAGGAATCTATTGAGCCAGAAAGAACTCCTCTCTCTCTCAGACAAACCAATCTCCGTATAGAGCCATTGTTGTAGGCATCGATCCTAGAAAAATCTTCCTTATTCTTGAATAAATCAAAACCGAAGAAAAAAGATTAAAAGAAGAAAATGAAAATGAGAGAATATCTTCTTCTTCCATTCTATTTCTCTCTCCCCAAATCTTTTTTTTTTTTTTAATATTGAACGTCTATTCCTCTCTTTATAAGATACATTGTTCATGTCTTCAATCTTCAGACGATAAAACTTTCAGCCCTTTCAACCAAAAAAACAAAAAAACAACCATAGCTATTGTCCCGATAGGAGTGGCAGACCCATAAGCAAAATAATAATAATAATAATAATAAGAATCACGATGGCAAAGTTTCTTTACTCAAATTTCAGCTCTGATCTTATAGCAAAAAATTTCAATTCTGCTCCCTTCAAAAACAAAATAAAAAAAAAAAGTCTATCCAGTGGGTTTTTTCTTTTAATATTCGGTAAGGGTACTTTGTTTTTTATTTAATGTAACTGATTATTTTTTCTTTTCAATTTCTTTAAAAAAGAAAAAAGTGCAGATCTTAAAAATTATTGTGTACACAACTCAACAATAAGACTGGGTACATCTTATTTTGTAGCCAATTATTTTAACACATCACTCTTCTTTATAATTATTGGCAGGGCTGAACAGGCGGGCGGGTGGAAGGGTTTAGGCGGGTATGGTTTGGTTTTTTTTTATATGCAGGTTGGCGGTTAATCAACCCACAGACCACCCGTAGAATGACGGGTAGTTTCGGGTGGATGCGGGTAGATTGAGGCGGTTTAGACTTATGATATTTTCCAAATGTAATTTTTCTTCCATTTTTGATTTTAGACATACAACCGGTCTTAAAGTTAGAATTTCCTATAGTTTCAGGTTTGAGTCTGCGCCTTTTAACCGTATATGGGAAGTTGCTCCACCTGCTAGTCGTTTTGATGGAATCGATTCTCTCCCTGCTATATATGCCACTGTCCTCAAATTTTCTTCCTCCAGATCGTACGGGTCTATTCCATCATATCACATGCCTTTTCTTCTTGGTGAGCCTCTAGCAAGTGGTAACGTTTCTGGTCAAGGGTTTCATTAGATATTGTTCCTATTGATGGTTTTAGAGAAGACAAAAGATTTAAACCACTTGTAACGATTGAATTGGAACCACGGGAACCAACGCCTGGTCTGGTTGATGTTTTCATTGAAACAAATGCAGAAAATGGTCAGATTGTTTATGGCCAGCTTAACAGTATCATGGTAGGCATAGAAGACATGTTTCTCAAGGCTATTGTGCCACCTGATGTCCAGCAAGAAAAGCGGAAACTTTGGGTTTGGGGGTGGCTGCCTGCGATTACAAGAAAGAGCGAGTGTCTTAGCCTTTAGGGTAAGGGGAACAGGACAATTAAGATATAAAGAATTAGTTTTTTCTTTTTTTAAGAATTAGACAAGTGGGTTGGTTTGAACCCGCCCGTTAAACTTCAAATCCAAACCCGCCCGCCAACATATAAAAGCGGGCAGGTTGAACCAGCCCATGAGTAGGTTGTTGACATGGACCCGTTTTTTTTAGGCGAGGCGAGCACAGGCGCAGGCGATCGACGGGTGCAGGGTGGTTTTTGTGTAGTCCTACCTATTGGTAATGCACTTCACGTGGGCACTTTACCTCTACAAATCTATATTTATAGAGAAAGACCAAAAAAAAAGAGGAATCGCAGTTCGTGTGGGACAATTTTAAACTCAAACGGTCAGATTTCAGAGACGAAAACGTGACAAAACATGTCCTAAATAAAAATTAAATACAAAGTTAACGAAGCTTAGTTTCTTCCTTGGAGAGAAGGAAATACAACAGCTTAACGAGCTTTCAAAAGTGTACAAGTTCTCAAAAATGTGCCAGTACTTGAGTCAACCTTTCTCTCAGTTTAAGTTCAGTTATTCAATGATTAACTACAAGTACGCAGAACTTAGCAACCTAAAACAAGCTGCTAACTAAAATCAAAATGCATGTGATCATACATTCTAAATTACAAGCAACAAGAAGCATTAATTTTGTATTATCAACGCACTCAATAAAAAAATTGATTTAAATCGAATGTATAAGAGTCGGCATAAAACTGTAAAATGTCAAGTTTAAAGCATTTTGGAAAACTACAAGATGATGTTAATATATGAGTCTAAGAGTAGCAAATATATGTCTATGCAGATCAACTTAAAATTCTTCTAAGAATTGCACATAGATACACCAAAAATACGTCTATGCACATACATACATATATACACACACACACACACACACACAAAAGTGGGTCTTCCTCTTGCATTGTGTGGTCATGTGTAAAAATGCAAAGGACACAATGCAAAGGAAACAACGGATGATCACTTGTTTCTCCATTATCATGGATCACATGTATGCTCTTTTCTATCAATCACAGAGCCTTTAAGCAAACACAATATAGGAAAAAAAAACTACAAAAAAAAAAAAATACTATTCTTAGATGTCTATTGTCGTGGATGTGCACTTCCAATAGTACCATAACTTACTAGTACGCTTTTCTAAATTCCTGATTGACTTACTCAAACTTCTCCGTCCGCTCCCCTCTCACACACCCCCACAAACCCCCCACCCCCTACCCCTCTCCCTCCTTTTTTTATACAAATTGAATTAAAGTTTTCCTTGACCGAAGCTTAAGCAGGTGGCTTCAACAAGGTACTAGTAAATTTTTTCAGAGCTGGACTAAACATTATGACAAGGTTGCAAATGCAAACGAGAACAGTGAGTAGACAAAACATAAGCAATACTGATTACATTAGTTCAAAACTTGGGGCTATTAAAAATCAAAGAAAAAAATAAAAGGGAGAAAAGGACACATAGATTTAGCATGATTCAGTAATACATCTACGCTCATAAGCTAGGAGTAAAGAGAGACATTTCACGAGCTTTAGAATACGCTCCATGTAGATACAAATGAAGGATGAAGAGACCAATAACATATTTTTAAGAAGTTTTTGAAATAAATAACATATTTTTAAAATGACTCAAGTAAATAGCATATCTAACGGCAAATAAATTATTTACCTAGACACTCATCAGCAAATAAATTATTTACGCCTCTTAAATAAATTATTTATCTATAAATATGTTATTTATTTGAATTATTATTTAAAAAAATTTCCAAAAGTATGCTACTAAAAACAATTATTGTTTTGATAACCATATAATCTAGTCAAGTTACCTATCAAATTATCGAGATTTCTAAATATAGATAGAGTCTAAATTACAAATAAAGATAAGCTTTCTTTAATGGGGTCAACGAATGTATGTGCATGGACTCAAGAAATGCTTTTTAAATTTCCAAGCAAAAAAGGAAAAAAGAAATTGATTGAGAATTGATAGCAAATTTATTTACTGTTAAACCTAGTAAATTTTCACTTGTTCACCAAATTAGCAGGTCATGGAAAAAAGATAACAATTTTTAATCCCTTTCACTTACGATATTCATGGAGCAGCAAAACACATATAAAACATCATTTTCTGTGGTCCATCAAGTACATAATGCCGACAGTTCTAACCAAAAAAGAAGAAGAAGAAGAACAAAGGGATCATAAATTAAAAGTCGGCAACTGAAATCCCAGACGCTGGATCAACCAATTAAGCAATAACTTATCAGATCAAACTAACAATTTGTAAGAAATAGCTACATGTTGTCTTTTTATACTTTAAATCCATAAATCAGTTAAATCTTAATTCTGTATAGTAAACCATCAGCATCAAGATGAAAAGATTAATCAATACAAGTTTCATGAGACAAGAATTGTATTATCATTTCTGGGGAAACTCTGAAAAATTAACCGATGCTGATGATTAACTTTGAAAATACTGGAACAAGAAGAAGAAGAAGATTGATTAGAACAGCAAACTTAACTCAGATCTTGCCAAGTTTTCGTGTATATATAGGTCAAAGCAGATATGCAGAAGCAAAATAAAGGAAAAAAATAAAGTCAAAGCAGATGAAGTCAAACAAGCAGAACTGTTCAGGAGCTTCCTTCAGCGAGTCTTGCTGATCTAAGCAGCGGAAGATCGAAAGGTTCCCTAGAAGCCAGAAGAGGTGAATGAATGAAAAATGATGAGAGATTGAGGAACGAAATATATATTGAATATTGTTTACTTTCGTGCTTGACCCAAGTTAGTAATCAGAAATTTAAAAATAAAAAAATAAAACAAACAATCAACCAATATATATGTGTGTGTGTCTATATATATATATATATATATATATATATATATATATATATTCAGAAATTCAACAAATTGGCACTAGTTTTCTGTTTTCTGAAGAAGGTGACATCCCATAGTTTGCAAAAGCACAATTCTTCAATCTAAGAATAAAACACCAAGTACAGTCAACTCAAA